>VXBC01002309.1:1020456-1049693 GCA_013399945.1 Ploceus nigricollis
AACTGCTCTGTGTCGACTGGATTAATTTCCTTTTCAGCATTCACAGGATACACATACCAATGTCTAAAATCAGCTAAATAATTATGTCAAGCAATGGTGGACTTTTCAAAAATCAATCTATTGATCTATTTATCCAACTACAGCACAGATCTTAATATCTTTTATTCAGTGCTCTGAGTCAAGCTTGCTTGGTGTTACCAAATCATTAGGAAGGAGGCTTTCACCATGTAGAATGGGCTGCCTGGTTTGGATGCATGGTGTGGTGGTTTGACACTGGCCCCAATGCCAGGCACCCATGAGAGTTGCTTGTTCACCCTCTCCTGCCACAGCTGGGCAGAGGAGAGAAAAAAAATCAATGAAGGGTTCACATATTGAGATAAGGACCAGGAGAAAACATTTCAAGGGCAAAACAGGCTCAACTAAAAGTTGCAAAGTGAATTTATTACTAACAGAATCAGAGGAGGATAATGAGAAGTAAAATAAGCCCTTAAAAACACCTTTCTCCCCCCTAGCCCCTCCCTCCTTCCCAACGACAGCACAGGGAGACAGGGCACGGGGGTTTTGGGTCAGTTCATCACCAAGATTTACTTCCGCTGCTCCAGGATAGGAGTCCTTCCCCTGTGACACTGTGGGGACCCTCCCACAGGAGACAGTTCTCCATGAACTGCCCCAGAGTGGGTCCAATCTCACAAGCAGCAGCCAAACCACACCTGCTGCAGTGTGAACTCCCCCCACAGGCACACAGTCCCCAAAAAACTGCTGTGGTGTGGGTCTCTCTTCCATGGGGTGCAGTCCTTCAAGGACAGGCTGCTCCAGCCTGGAAGCAAAGGTCCCCTATCTCCACTAGGTCTCCCACTGGATCACAGCCTCCTCCAGGCATCCACCTGCACCTCCGTGGGCACCTCCCCCACGGGCTGTGGGTGGATCTCTGCATCCCCCGTGGATCCCCACGGGCTGCAGGGGCACAGCTGCTTCACCATGGTTTCACCACGGCCTGCAGAGGAATCTCAGCTCCAGTGCCTGGAGCACCTGGAGCACCTGGAGCACCTGGAGCACCTTCTCCCCTCCTTTTCCACTGGCCTTGGTGCCACCGTGGTGTTTTCCCTCACATGTCCTCACTTACTCTTCTTCTCTGACTAGAAGAAAAACTCTGTGTCCTTTGTTTTTAGTTTCTTCTTAAATATGTCATCACAGAGGCATTACCAACCTCTCTCATTGGCCCAGTTTTGGCCAGCAGCATGTCCATCTTCAGAGCCATCAGAGATTGGCTCTGCTGGACATGGTGGAAGCTTCCAGCAGCTCCTCACAGGAACCATCTTTGTGGCCCCCCTGCCCCTGCTACCAAAAACCAGGCTGTGCAAAACCGATGCACATGGGAACCAGTCTAGAATAGACTGGGTGATCTTCAGATGGGTCCAGTGTCTCAAAACCAGAACATCTTAGCACAGAAATCGCAATCCTGGAGGAGATGTCACAGGCTGCTTTGATCAGAAGTCAGTCCCAGCCCCTGTTTGAAGGCCACATCCACCGACAAGGTAATGCAGTTTAACTCCTTGGAAGTGTTCAAGACCAGGCTGGATGGGGCTTTGAGCAGCCTGGTCTACTGGCAGATGTCCCTGCCTGTAGCAGGGAGGTTGGAACTAGGTGGTCTTTAAGGTACCTTTCAACACAACCATTTTATGATTCTGTGAATAGGACAAACACACAGCATGAGAAGGTCGTAGGGACAAGAACTGCAGAGAGAGGTCCAGCTACTGGAGTGACACTGGGAGAAACTGGTTAAAGGCAGAAGCGTAGAACAAAATAAAAAGTAGAAAAAGTGGGGACATGAAATGAAAACTGTGGGAGGAGTGAAAGGTGAAAGAAGTGCGTGGAAGGAAAAAGGGCAAGAAATCTCTGTGAACAGATCACCTGCATCCTGCCCTCAGCTACCAGTCATTACTGATCAATATCCTGTGCCTGCCAGCAGCTGAGGGCAAGGGCTTTAAGCAAAGGTGAAAGCCACCTGTAATGAGCTATTGCTTTGTGATACAGCTACAGGGACGTTCCTTTTTCACGTCAGGGAGCTGTTTGCCTACAAATGGCTTTTTTTCCTTATAAATTTGATTTTAACAAGTGTAACCGAATTATATTCATCTTGATCACCTATTTGTGTCTAATCCTTTTTAACCTTCTGCAAAGTGTTTCTCTTGAGTGATATTTGTCTTGGGGTTACAGAACTGAATTATGTACTCTGGTTTTAAATGTTAATTTTTAAATGTTTCCTTTTCCAATTGATTTTTTAAAATTTTATCTCCAGCATCCAACACATATCTTTCCATTATTCTAGATGACAGTTTAATATCACCTTATACATTTCCTCTCTAGACTAGTCATAACAGTAGCTAGCCAGCAAAAAAAAAAAAAAATTCATAAGCAGTATCTGTTAAAATATTCCCTTTTCTGAATGAAAGTATTGAAAATATGGGGTTTTAGCTTTCTTCCTAATATCCCATAGAAACCTTTCATGTCAGTAATCACTTCATTACTCCATCTGGATTATAGTTTTACCTTTTAGTGACAGGAATGACCAAAACTGCATAAGATATAAAATGTGGAGACAGCACTGACTCACAGACTGTTTTCAAACCCTGATACATGCAGTACCTTCTAATTATCTGTTTTTATATTGCTTCTCCTCATGGGGCCAATGTTTTTCTCATCTTTCAAAACATACTTTTCCCTCTCTATTTAGACAGCAAATTAAAAAAAAAAAAAAAGCTGGATGAAAAGTGTTACCATTTCCTTTCAATATGAGTTCCCTTCTCCTGCCGCTTACATTTGTCACTATCCCAGCTACTGATCTAACTCCAGTAGATCCCTCAAACTTTCATCTGAAACTTTGGTCATTAACAGCATTGATAACACTGTCACACAAGGGTTAATTAAAATCAAGAAAAGAAGAAAAGAAGATAGCAGCTGGCTTAGCAGACTGACTATAAAATAACATTGTTTATTTTAATTTAAAAAGGAGCAGCAAGACTCTATCTTTTGCAAAAGAAGGGAGATGTATTCTGAAGAAAAATATTCATTTGGTGGAATCTGAAAGTTGGATTAGCTAGAAAAGCAAAATTGTCCTATCAGGAAGTACTTTTCTCTGTGGTGAATGCAGTCTGGGACAGAAAAAATGCAGAGACAAAATATCTAAGCAGGTAGACCTAGGAATGTCTACAGCAAACCAAGGAGCAGAGAGGTGAGAAAAAACCCTTGGTTTGAATTAAATAGAGTAAGCAAGTTCTTTTCTTTCATTTCTTGACCTATGTCTTTTATAAACATTGGCAGCCGTGTTGTCAATTTTGCTTAAATAAATCCACCCTTTCCACACTCTCCCCCACCATTCTACCTTAACTTGGTTTAAATTAAGAGCAATTTTGGCTGACAGCAAGGCATTCCTTCCCTAAGGATTTGCAGGAATTTACAAACCAGTGTAGTGGAACACCTTAACCAGATACCTCAACCTCTGCATCCCCAGCACATTTCTCAGCCTTCCCAGTGGGTCAAGGACCCTCCAGACTGTACATCAGTACATGACCTGCTCTCATGGGGTCAGGAGAGACACTAACAGGGGCAGGCCAAAAGGCCTTTCCAGCATGTATCAAGATGTTAAATATGCCAAAACCAAGTCAGGCCAGTGTAAAACCACTGCAACCCTGAAGCAGAACATCCAGTGTCACTGGCAGTTCCTTAAATTCACATTTAAACTCTTGAAAGGAACTACTTCAATGCTACAGCATGCAAATTCAGAACAGAGCACTCTCTCTCTGTTTCTTTTTGGGAAATTATCCAGGATCTGATCCCAGATATACACAAGGGCCATTTTACCATTTCTTCTTACCAAAGGCACCCACAAACATTTCATGGAAGGACATGGAGCTATAAAGAAGTAGCTTTTTTTGGACAAAAAATATATAAGTAGTTTATTAGGCAGAGTCTTAGACTTAGACACTTTTGTTTCATATCTGTGCCCAAAACGTATTTGTATTGCCCACCATAGTTCACTGATCTAATCAAAGTTACTACATCTCCCTATAACCCTGCACTCACACGTGTCCTGAGACCATTTCAGCCATTCAAACACAGTAATTCTTACCTGCCTACAGACAGACAGAACAGGAATTTATATGTTTAGCCTTGAGCCGAGAATAACTTCATTTTTAGGAAGAAATGCATGTTTTGGTTTTATTCCCATTTGAACAAAAATTTTTACAGTTTAAAGATTAAAAAAGAAAATCTGGGAAAGGAAAGTACTGTACCCCACATAGCTTTGGGAACAGCAGCTCACTTGGCTGGCCTCCTCTGAGTCCTTCCAAGGCCATGGGCACTGGCTTCTAGGGCTGCTCCATGTCCAGTCACCCCCCTCCCCTCTGATGCACTTCTGGCTAACCAACCAGGGGGTGGGTAAATCACTATCAAAATTGGACAGACTTCCACTTGTAGGTTTCAACAATCTTCCATTTTATTTAAAGAGAAAATATTTCATTTTTTGTTTTGTCTGACCAGGTTGTATCATATAGACTGGATAAAAATAAATCTTTGCAATATGTCAGTTTGAATAATGCTCTGAAGCCAAACATCTGGAAATATATATTTTATCAGTGTAGCCTGTGTCAGACAAGTTAATGTTGATACTTTAAGTGTTCCTATCCTTATTTCCAAGACCTGGATCATGTTATGGGAATTGCAGTGCTCATGGCAAAATGACTGATATGAAACTACAGGAATTTTAAGCCCTTGGGGGTAATGGTATGCTTTAGTAATCTGATGCAGAACTGAACTTCATGCTGATTAAGCAGAGTGGCCATCTTAAATTGATTTCCAGAAAACATTTAGCTTCTAAAATGCTTTTTGTTACAAGAACTTTGTGGAGGGAGCACAGACTCTCCTTCTGGCATGAATTAATAAGGAACTGGTTGGTATGTTAACAAAGGGACCCCCGCCCTCTTTGTCCCTCCCTTTGGGCATCCCTAATACAAATGCATCACTAGCTAGGCTGTCCTTTCTGCCTTTTAAACACAAAGAGGTTCTAATTTGAGATTATTTTGCTTTTCAATGTTACCCTTCCTTCTCTCCTGTTTCTCAGCGAAGACTGCTTATCACTGATATTATAGCTTGACACACAGAAGGATGTTTTTACTGTTTCTGTTCAAGTGAGACAACTGGATCTTTCACGGGGGAGGTGGGGAGCCAGACCCCTCTTGATGACAGCCTATTCATGTGTCCTGAACAAGGCTCCTACACCACCATACCTGCAAATATGTCCTGCACTTCAGTGAACACAGACATGAGAATTTCAGTAAGTACTATAGGTAGCCAGTGAAATGACCCAAGCAAAACCTACCAGCCTGTAATGAAAGTGCCACTAATATCTCCACTAAGCAGAATGTGATTTTCTACTAGTAATCTGATGGCCCATTCCAGGAGAACATTTTATGACTGTATATTTTAAATCTTGATCAGTGGGAAAGCCCAAGTCTTGGCACAAATATAAACAGTGACAATAAATTAGACACAAGCAGGGTGTAACTTCTCAAGATTCCAGGCTCTGTCTAAATTTACAAGCTGTTTGCTGAGTCTTTGTGACTAATGGTATCATAAAATATTTAAGTCAACTGGCAAAGTGAGAACTCAGAATGATTGAGAAGTTCTTAACTGGCTGCTCTGATTAACAGTGAGTAAATTACTATCAATGCTGGTAATAAATGCCATTAGCAGTAATTCACTGAAAAGCCCTTCATAGGCTCCAATCATGTCAAAGTTTAGCTAAAAACAGCTGACCAGTCTTGGCAAGTTCCAAGCTCTGTTTGCTTCCCAATGGCTGCTTGAAGATGTTGCAAGATGCAGTGGCTATGCACACTTGTGCCTTGAAAAGGATTGGAATGGCTTTCTTATCAGCTATTCCTCAGCTATTACTTCAGCTGGAATGACACCTGAAATATTTATGTTTGGAAGCAAGCAATGCTCCTCTGCTGCCTCCAGTGAGGTCAGTTGCGGCAGGACCTGGGGACCCAGCACTACAGCAAAATGCAGTGCTCTGCTCTGAATTTCAACCTTCAGGAGAAAACCAGCATGGAATCTGGTGGAACTTTTTGATCTCCAAAGGGGTTACCCTCTCCTGCTCCCTGCCTGTCCTCCCTCCTCCCTGCCTTCTGCCATGGAACGTCTTCTTTGCATTTGCCCCAGAGTAACAATATACAATCATGTCACTCTCTACCAACTGAACACAGCAAACTCTGGCAGTGA
Organism: Ploceus nigricollis; assembly: GCA_013399945.1. Classification (NCBI taxonomy): domain Eukaryota; kingdom Metazoa; phylum Chordata; class Aves; order Passeriformes; family Ploceidae; genus Ploceus; species Ploceus nigricollis. The sequence continues at coordinate 1,026,736 of VXBC01002309.1, forward strand.
ACAGATCCGTCCTGTGGTTCCTGACTAATATGTCCTTATGTGAAGCACAAAGGCAATGGTATTATGTATTATTGTAATGAGGAGAGTCATTATTCCCATAAGTTACAGTGAGGGAGTATGCAGTAAATTTGCCCCTTTATAATATTTATAATTATTATATTTAAAAATCTGTAGTGACATAAGCTATTACAGAGGTCACTACACAGCTTCTTTACTGGGACCTCAAGTATTTGTTTCAAATAATTCTATCATACTCTCTCACAGCAACATGACAAAAAGCTATTGCCTTTTCATATGTATACAAATTTGTGATGCATTTCATAATATTGTGTCGTTTCAGCTCAGTATGTCTGGTACTGAACTTGAATTACAAAATACAATCCTCACTGCTTTCCTAGTCTTGGGCATTTCTAGCATATATTTTGCCATGTGATTTGATATGGTTCTGGTTTTTGGTGTTTTGAGATGCATGTGGGCCAAATATACTTGACTCCCTGAGTTATCCAGAATCACTGAGAAGGGAACATGGCAATAGGCACACCAAGGTTATGTGACCTTTTCCTCAGGGAATAAAGCGGTGCCCAAGACAAGGATTTGTCCAAATGCAACTTCTCCACAAGAAATGAGGTGATCATTTGCTTAATCAACCTAATGAGCCGCTGGCTGTTCATAGCCACACACAAATAGACATTTCTGCTGTCATGGCTTTAGTGAAGCAGCACATGAAACATCAGGCATTTGAGCTGATGTTGATGCCGTTCCTTTCGGAAACTGGCAGAATATTGGTCTTTCAGAATATTCAGATATTGAATAGCAGTGAGCTGTCAGCTAAAGCTTCAGGATAACAGTAACAAGTCAGCCTGGGCAAGGAAGATTTGTTTCACAGACATGAGATGGAAGGATACTGTCAGCATTCCACATAAATGGTGAAACAGGAGCAGGGGGAATACTTAAAGAAGCACATGCAACACTGGAAAAATAACACAGTAATTATTTTAACCTATTAGGTGTGCATTCCAACAAAAGTAAATTGGCTTTTTATTCCCATACTGGTAGTAATGTATTCATCCATGCTCATTGTATTTCCTATTTTCACTAGAGAGGAACCAGTGTGCATGCAAGTAATTACAAAAAAACTTCAGGCTCCTAAAATATGCTTATCTCGCAAGAAGCTGCTGTTAAATAGCTTAATCTAAGTATGCTATACATAAGATAAATACAATACATTCCTAATTTTATAGTTTGCCATGTGAAACGTTTTTAATAAGACATTTTCATTAAATTTTACTGTTTCTGCTATCTGGAATAAGTGTTCAGATATGACGCATCTGATCTGCTCCTCAAAGCTTAGTGATAAAAAAAGACTTAGGGTTTTTTTTAAAGGTCTTGAAATGATATTTTTAAAAGATATCTGATGCTCCAGCTTTCTCCTCTCCCAAAATCTCATTCTTTAGAGGAACATCCATATCTCTCTCATATTTACACATTCTCTTGCCTGTCTCATTTATCAGCCCTCAAACCTTTAATGAACTTTCCTCCTCCTCATAGCAAGTCTGCCCCACATTGCTTCACATCTTTCCTGCCACAAAGGCTTTTTGTGTGAGTAGCCAAATTTCTTAGTCCCTGTTCCCAAATAATTTGGAAAGCACATTTGAATTCACTGGATTTCAGTCATGGTGTCAGATGATTTCATGAAAAAAGAGCTGCACTTTCATGGTGTGTAAGTCTGCCTCAGTATTTACTCAAGTTACTATTGTATTTCAGTGATCAGTTGTAGCGAAGGAATGGCAGCAAACTTGCAGCTCAGCTTGCTCATTTTTTGGTTGTAAAAGATGCAGAGTGGTTGTGTGTGTTTGCTGATTTGATTTTGGGGTTTTTTAATGTGGTTTAAAATATCCTTTTGTTTACTTTAAAGCTATGGTGAAGCATAAAAGAAATAATAGCTAAAAAATTATAATTCTGAAGAGAAATAAGCTCTTACAACAGAGGTTTTACTGGAATAAGACTTTCCCATAAGGATTTCTTCTAGGTCTCTGACATCCTCTGCAAATGTGAAGTGAAATTGTCATACAGTGTCAGTGCAGCTGTCACAGAACTACGTGACCAAATGAAGATCTTATGGTGCAATCAGTGTTTTGTCATGGGAGGTCATTAGGTAGACATGGGGAGGGAGGTTAGAGAAGGCTGGAGCCTTGCCTGCTTCTGCTATAGAGAGCTGTAGGCCCAAGAGCAACATTAATTTGCATTGCTTCAGTTGTCATTTAGATCCTCTTTTTTATAGGCTGCCTCTCTTCTCCAGGACATGAAATAAGAGTTTGTGTTTAGAGCAGTAAGTGGATTTAGTTTGGGCTCCTTCAATATATAGGTTACAAAAGTATGTTGTGGCTATAAGGTAGATTTCTGGGGCATTTCTGAAAATTAGGGCCATGTCTGCTTTCAAGAGTGTATTATGTTGGAACTTAATTAAAAGGTTTTCTGTGATATTTTTTGATCCCTCTGTAAATGCAGTTTAATGGAAGAAAAAGGGAGAACAGCTGAATGGAATGCATGAAGTTTACAGTTCCCACTTAGATCCAAAGCCATTTGGGAGAATGCTAATGTGGTTATTAGAATAAGCTCCTATATTGGGTCAGTAAAATTTTAAAATGCTTCATTTAAGTTTCTCATTTTTCTGGGATTTTTCTTGAGGAAAAAAAATGGAAGAGGGCATTTGATAGCATGACTCTTGGATGTAAGAACATTTAAGAATCAGCCTCTTCAATTTTAAGTTCTTCTCAGTAATTATAATCAATGAGTTTTGAAGTTCAAGACTTGAGGTGTCTTTGTTTAAAATTCAAGGAAAAATAGATTTTTTTTTTTTTTTTTACTTATGCATTCCCATGCTACTCTGTTCTGCTAATGTATGAGAACAAAGTTAATTGCATAGGCTGGGAAATGGATTGTTTGGATCTAAAGTACTAGTTGAATGAAGTTAAAATTAGGGCTTTCACTCTTCATTGCCCTGAGTACTGCATGTTTAGATACTCTTAAATCAAGTGGGTGTAAAATGTCACTGCTGCAATTGTGTATTCTGATTAGGTACACAAAATGTAAATTAATTTGGGGTAGTTGCAAGGACCGAAGGATGTTTTATGCTCAGGTCTTATTAACACATATATGTATGTTTGCTTGATGTATATTACCTAAAATATTACTATGCCCTCTTGTGTGAAATACTTTCAAGAAATGGAGTGAGCTGAGGAGGCAACAAGAACTCAAGTATAGGTATTTCCAAAATCGAAAGATAAAACTGTTGTAAGTAAGGCAATGTCCTGCAAAGCCTCACATTTTCTCTCTTAAAACTATCTACTTTGAAAAGAGGTTTTTGCTAGGCTGTTTGCCTAAAAAGCAAAGCTAAGAAAGAAATTAGCAGAAGTAAAGTAATCTTTAACATGCTTCTCTTGCTGTGCCTAAAAACACAGGTGACAATCTCACCCCTCAGACAGCGTCCATAGCAATGTAAATACAAAACCTACCCCAAAAAGAAAGCTGAATCATGAATATGTGAATGCTCCTACTTATCTCTCATGTACAGCCACCATGGTCTTTTATTTCATGCTCAGCTAATACAAATCTGCATATCAAAGAAAGTAATAAAACTTCATAAACCACAGAAGTTGCTTTATTTAAAATTAACACAGTTGCTTTTTTTATATAGTTTCAAGTTAATCTATTAAAAACACATAGAATGACCTCTTACAAAGAGAGCAATTACTTGAAAGAGTAACTTAGCATGACAATGCACAGCTGTACACCCTTTGGAGAAGTGTCATTTTTTCAGGCAGAAAGCATTTATCATATCAAAACAGCTATTATCAAATAATCTGCAGTGGACCTCTTAACATGGAAGAGGAGGGAGAAAACTTCCCCCTTGCTTTTTCACAGCATCTGGTTTGCAGGGTTTGGATTGAGTGTGGCCTCCCATCCCCTAGTGTGAATATTCTTTTCTTTTCTTTTGCAAAAACCTGCCCAGGCCATCTACAGCCTTTGGCAATCTCGTCAGCAAAAATGACATTCAGATGAAAAAGGTGCCATATTTGCATCATGTGAATCTTTTATTTCAAAATCTAAGCCTTTAACCTGTTCATGTAATAGCTTAGGAGGCAGAGTGATACGGAGAGAAATAAATAAGAAACTCCACTTGACACTGAAGTCCAACTCTCACGCTCCTTGATTCCTCGTCCTGTTTTTCACAAGTTCAGTGTAGTAATCTGCAAGCCTCCTAAGTGGGAGTGAAATACCACTAAATTAAATTTCCCTATTCATTTTCCCTGCTTGCTGTTTCTACATCTCCTTTACAAATGTAGAATTCACTGCACAGGAGGTACTTCATACCAACATGTCAGTGGTGATTTCTGAGCTGTCTGGGACTTTCCTGAGTTTCTATATTTGCCTGCTGGACCTTGTTCTGTTGCCCCCGCCAGAAAAGGAGGCTCTCAGTGAAGGTGGTTGACTGTAGCTGTTCACTTCACATTGCTTCAGAGGTTTTGCATTTTTCTCACTGTTGAAAGGGGCATAACTCTTTCAAAGGCCATATGGGATGGACTTGGTGGCTTCTCTGAGTTTTGCTTTGAAGAACTAAGAATAAGTCCCATAAGCATTATATGGTACTTGATTAACTATCTAGCACATTTTCCACTCTGTGTTTCTGTATGTACACTGTGCTCTCTGGATGATAGTTATCAGGGACATTGGTGCTCCCCCCTGAATGAGGAAGAAGCACTGCTGTTCAGGGAGGTTTTAAACACTCATCTGGAAGCTGCTGATGGCCAGCTCCTTAATCAGATAACTAAGCAGGAAAATAGGACTTCTTCCAGGACAACAGCAAATGGGAGATATCAATAACATGTTCAGGGGCATCCTAAGAGGTGATCCACCAGGACTGCGGTCTTGGGCTGCCCTTATTCCAAAACAACACTGAGAAGATCTTTGGCTGCAGCAGAATTTCTGTGTGGGGTCACAGCTGACAGGTGTGGGACACAAAGGAAGGAACAGCAAATATGCAGTAAGACCAGACATAGCCCATGTTTGTGCATTGTGCCAAGAGCCTCCCCGTGACAGCCCTGCCACTGCTTGAAGGAGACCTGCACACCCTGGTATGTCATGCTGTCCAATCAAATGTAGATATACAAGCATTTTTTTGCTAAAGGAAGAAAACAATGGGAACATATCTTACTCCTCTTGAATTCCTATTTCAGTCCATGCATATGTGTATAGTAATAAATAAATAAAATCTGAGAAGCCTTGCCTGTTATATCCCACTCATTTTTGTCATATCCTTTAGAGCTGAATGACTGACTGCTGGACTCCTGGATACGCATGGGTGACTGTTGGATTTTTGGCAAAGGTTGGAGTTTCCTGGGTTTCCAATTAGTCATGCAAATGTTCTTAAGTTTATTTCAGTTTGATACACTGTGATAGAGGAGGTGTTAAATTTCCCATATGACCAGTGACAGAATTGATGTTATTGAGTCTGCTCTGCTCTCTGCAAAGACTTTAACACCTTGTGCTGTCAATATGCTGACAACAATAAAGCCTGTTTGCATTTATTAGGTGAAAGACTGAAGCCAAAAAGCAGCACATACCAGACCAGTTGTGATGCAGTCAGGATCAGGTCCATCTGACCATCTGACTCCCCTTTGCTGCTTTGGTTGCACCTGATTAATGCTAAGCCACCCAAGGCAGCGAAGCCTTCACACATGTTCATCAATTGTTTGTTCAAATATACCTGTTCACCCAGGAAAGCAAGTTTATCTAAAATATAGCAGAAGGCTGAGGTGATTGCTATACCAGAAATGATTTTGTGCAGTTAGGTATCAGACAATATCTCTTCTAAGCTCTTTTACAAGTTCCTAGGGCAGCCAGTCTCTGGGAGGTGCAGTGTCTGGGCCAAACCTGGGCTCCAGGTGCTCATTCAGGACACTGCACTTCCCAGAGTCTCTGCAGGTTTGGCTGCTTCCTCAGCTCTGCTATCTCATATACACCCCTCTGCCGAGGTGCAGGGAAAGCTCACAGACTGTCCCACAGGGCTGCTCTCTGCTGCTTCAGCAAAACACCCTGTGTGCTGTTGTCCATCCAGAAACTACTTCAGCTTCTGTTTGCTTGGAAAAACTACCTCTTTGCAATATTTTATTAGAGATTACTTTAGTTACGTTATAAAGTGCACTAGATTTCTTTTCAAACTGCAGAAAGCTGGAAATTCAAGATTCCTGGTACAGAAAACATCTCAACGTTAGCTTCTTTAGCCACTAGATCAATTTTCCATTTAATGTGGAATAACTTATGTCACTTGATGGTCTTTAGGGACCTTTTCATAATAAACCACTGACAAGTGAGGCAAGTGAGCTTTGCGAGATTTATAATTGATCACTGGTGCTATTGTAGACATGATGGAAATACCATATATAACACAAATATTTTTTAGCAGAAAAATATTATTGCTTCATAATCAGGTGTAGGTGTTAGCCTCTGATTTGGCATCACTTTGGCATAATGAGCCTGTGGTTCTGCATCTACAGAATATAAAAATAATGATGTTTTTATAAGGGTTCCAGACATCTTGCCTGTATATGAAATGTAAATACTGTGTTCAATCTTTAGCCCTTGAAATTGGGTGTGAAAGAGAGATTCTGTTTGGGCCTAAATACAGGCAAAGCTTTATTTGTGGGCTATACTTCTATGGAAGTGCAGCTGTTCAAATGCTCTCAATACCCAACAAAGACAGCATTGTTCTGTGGAAACACGCATGCGGAGCTGGTGGGGCTCTGGCCAGCTGTAGGTGGGACGACTGCAACAGCAAGAGGCTGTCTCTCAGCAGTGCAGCCAGCAATGCCTGGTGGCTTCTGACAGCGACAACAGACCGTGTCTGGCCAGGGGTGTGAGCAGCAGGGCAAGACACACCTCGCTCAGGCACAGCCTGTGGTGCGGGCAGGCCCTTGCACTCACGCAGGCGGCAAAGGAAGGCTTGCAATGATTCCAGCTAAGGTACGTGAATGGTGTGGCCTCTGAGCCTTCACCAGCATCGCTTTAGTAGTCATGCTGTTACACTAATTATTGGTTCAAGGCAATGAACCACATTTTTTAGCAACTGGGCTTAGGTGCCCCTACAAGAGTACTGATACTAACGCACTCAGACTCTCATTCAGACACCATTTTCTCAGATGCTTCTGACATGCTCTTCAGCTGGTCAAAAAATGGCAAAATTTGGGGACAGTACATTGATTTAACAAGGAGAAAAGTCAGTGGCTTAGAGTACAAGGTACAGTCCAGCTTGGGTCTGTTTTTATTCATACATGAATTTCACAAAACAAGCCACAGGAAAGAAAACTGGTTGTTTTCCACTGCAAGGACTCTCAATCTAGCTGGCAAATCCTGGTCCCTTAGAAGCTGTTCAGATTGAAGAATTTCCTACAGACACAGATACAGACAGCAGGACAGACAGAAAATGGAATCATTTCACCATAAAATTTGTAATCATGCAGCATTTTCTGAATGATTAAATTTTCACTAAAATATCAAGAAACTATGAAACAATATTATCTAGTGGCACTGTTATCAGTTAGAAATTTCACTAGAAAACTATAAATCCTCCCATTTTGAGGTATAGGACTAATACTGGTGAGGGGGAATTAACAGGTTATCACAAAATGCTAAAAAGGATTTCTTGCCCATTTATTGGAAATATTCATCATTTTCTGAGAAACAATATCAGGCTAGATGGATCACTAATAGAATCTGTGCTGATAACAGTCATGTACCTGCACAAAAAAAAAAAAAAAAAGAAAAAAAAAGGTGCTTTGTTTGAGGATAACATTTGATTTTCAAGAAAGTCTTCCTTTGTATTCACTTGTATAGCTGTTGAGTCTGCACCAGGAGAACATAAAGATTGACAGCATTTCCCTGGAGCTTGGCTAAGGCTATATACAACCTGTATATAGTCTGTAAGAATGATAGTTGGGAGGTTTTATTTCTTTGATTGATTATTTCTTTGTTTTCCGGAGACACGTGGAATAAAGCACACTGACACTGTCCCTCTGTCTTTCTTCCAGGAGTGGTTAGACTTCACCTGGAGCTTTGAATCTGCTACTGTCTTTGAAGTAATTAATTTATTCTTTGAGTTCACTTGGCTCATCCTCTCACCCTGAGGTCCTGAGTGCCCTGTTTGCAGCCTGCACCAACCTGCCATCATATTGGCAGCATGAGAAAAAATGTATGTTAGGAGAGGAGCAAAGGAGACAGAATAAAATTAATTTGATCCACTCTCTAAAATGATGACACTTTAAGAGAAGTAACTTATGCAAGGGATTGCATGAACATGGTGCCCTCCTCAGTACTTCATGTGCAAGTTCCCCTAGGGATTGACTTGCTGCAGCCAAGGGCAGAATAGGTATTTCGCCTTTTGGCTGCTGCTATCTCAGTATCACATCCAGAGCCTAAGCCACACGACTCAGCTCCCTCCCCCACATTTTTATTTCTCTCTTTTCCATAATCCTTTCATTACAGAAAATTAAAAGAGTACACTGTAAGGTCAGCCATCTCTTTTGACATTTGTTGCAACGCCTATGGGGAAGGAAATACAGAATAAAGTCTGGGGTTTATGTTTTCTGTGTCTCCTATTAGTTTCAGTCAAGATCAGCCAAAACACCTTTAATGATGTCAAGGCACAAAGTTGAAATTACAAGCTGATGTTTTAAATATGGCTTATTTTACTAGTTTGGACTGCCTGCGGTTTTGCAAATTTCCTTAGTTCTTTTGGTTGATGTATCTGTAGATCAACCAAGTAGTCTACAACTGTCCTCTGATAGGAATGCCTCATGTTTCAAGACAAACAATGTGATCAACACTATGAAACTCACAACCTATATCACTTTTTTTTTTTTAGCTGAAATTAGAGTTAGTGGCTTCATATTTGTGAACTTGGAACAGTATGATGTAGTTATTATGAAATAAAATTAAAGACATGGGAAATAAGTTTACTTACACACACACACAAATTGATAGGACTGGAGTTTCAATGGGGTTATGAAAGAAGTTGTTCCCTGTATTTCTCTAAGTTTCATCACAGCAGTTATTTTCTTTAGCAGTAAGACCACCTCTGTTCACCTGCTTCATACCCTAAATTTATTTCATTTTGAGACAAATCACCCTCTCTTTAGTATTTTTATTCTATTCCCAAGTGACATCTGGCCCCTGTTGCAGTAAGTGGGACTTTTGCTTTTATTTCTGGAAGCCTCAGTTTTCATTCCTTTTGTATACCAAAGGTGTCCTGATGAGTTGATGTGAGCAGGAGCCCCTTCCCCTCAAAAGAGGCACCTCTGTGAAACTACTGTAAAGGTCTCTGCATAGTCACAGAGCTGAGGCATGCTTAGCCAAGATGGAGAAAGAAGTGACTTCTGAATGCTCCCTGGTGCCTGTGTGTGCTGAGACCAGCCAGGGCACATGCTATGCCCAGGAGCTCCTTCAGCCAGTACCAGCCAGCTCAGCAACCAAAGGGAGCCCCTTCCCCTCTCCCTGCTCTCTTCCCTCACCCTCTCTCACCCTTCAGCAAGAGCAAGGACAGCGCACCAGACTAAGGACCTGCTCTGGGTCCAGTGAATTTTAATCCAGAGCTGGCTGTCTGCTCAGATGTGCTTTTTAGCCAGCACAACCACACCAGCTGGGGACACAAGTGAGGAGAAGTATTTTCATATGGACCTGGAAGACTGTGGAGCAAGACGAATGTGTGTGGAAGGGAGTATTGCTCCTTTCTGCTGCATATCCCTCATGCCACCTGAAAACATGCAATGACAGTGGGAAGAACTCCCTGCTGCTTCATGCCCTAAAATGTCACACACACAGATGAGACAAACTAATTCCCATCTTTTATTATTTTACAGCAGAGAGTGTTTTACTTATTAAGGAAATGTATAATTTAAAAACTAAAAAAAAATCTTGCTACTACATATTCATGCAAGCCAACAACAATTAGTTTGCTCCGACCTTGAGGTTTTGTTCCTCAGACTTCCTAGATAATGTAAGTTAATTATCAGGTGAAGATTTAGACATTTGTCATTCAGGATTGTAACATGAGGAACATGGGACTACAGTGTAGCTACATTGTCATGACCCTCAGTGTGACACCATGCAAGACCAAGGGGAGCTGATTGCAGACTTAAGACCTAAATTTATCTAGGAGAACTGGTATCAGTGGTGAGGTCCTGATGAAAATACTTAAGCAAAAACCTCTGTTTCTCTGAATTTTCTGATTAAAGAATGATTTGTATTTTGATTGATTATACAATTTATCACAAAAATTATTTTCCTCTCATGAAAAGTCAAGGTTGTATTCATGATGTACATGCATACTTGGTCTTTTTTTGCTTTTTTTTTTGCTTTTTTTTTTTTTGCTTTTTTTGCGTTTTTTGGTTTTGTTACCCATTGGTTCGTTCATGCTTTCAAGGGCTTTTATTTTCACAAAGAGAATCCCTAAAGCTCTGGAGAGTGCTAGTTTGTCACCTGCAGATGAGCAGGGAAATGTGCATTAGACTCGCGGAGAGACTGATGTTCTCTCACCAGCTTATGCATGCACCAGGTCTCATGTGGGTGTCTCCTATCTGGTGGGTACTTTGTCCTAACTGCTATTAGGTTTTAAGAATTTGAATAAAAATATATCTTTGACAAAGAGAAGGGCACATCCAGGACCTGGAGCAAATGTGCCTGGGATCAGAAGTGCTTGTGCTGTGCGGCTAAAGAGTAGAGTGGGTAGCCTAAAGGGAAATGGGGGCAGGGTAGCCTCCTCTCCAGTGGATAAAGATGAAGTTTCAGGCTGCCCTGTCACATCCTACATATGTTGGATATAATAAGGGGATTTTTATTTGATACATGGACAATATTGTTGATTATCATTGGCTTTCCAGATTTGATTCCATGTCCCCTGCCATTCTCCACCTTCAATAATGTTTTCTTTGTTTCATAGATGTGGTGCTCTTACAGACTAAACTTGGTGTATGCTAGGAGGAAGTATTACATGACAAAAGTATTTAATTTCCCAAGGACTTGGTTGAAAAATCAATCCAATACTCTTTATTACTTATACAAGAAAGAATCCCTAGAAAATTAAATAGGCTTTTTTTCCTTGCCAAAAGCACCTGAAAAAAAAGTTACAAAAGGGTTCTTCTTCTCATTCACTTCTCAGTGGAAAGATCTTTCATGATTGCTTTTGTTAGCATCATTATCATCATGAAATCTGAATAATTATAATAATATACTTCAGCAAACTGAAAATGCTGAAAGGAATGAAATGTAAAAAAACCTAGAGTGTTTTTTTCTTTGCATAATGTGAAAGTCACGTGAACCACATCTATTTACTTTTCCAAACCAGCTTCTATTAGTATACTAAAAACACTGGATAAGTTGCTTCCCAAATAACCTTCTCAGCCAATATCTAATGGGAAAATAAACCCATTATAAACCCATTAATGAACCCTTATTCACCCAAGTGTCATAAAATGAGCCAATCATAAAATGACAAGTCTGCATCAAGTTCGTTATCTGATCCACTGACTTTTTCACAACAATCAGCTTATTTATAATCTGGTGATGCATATCAGCTGCCAAGAGTAGCATATAGTAGTATTAAACTACTTTTACAGAAAAAAACCCCACCATTTGTATAACATTAGTGAGATTCCATTTGTGTGCTCCTGACAAATGGCTCCCCTGCAGTTGTCTAAGCATTAAGTTTCCAGACAAGACCCATTTATCGCTTCATTTATTGATATGCAATGCAAGTTATAGAATATAAGTATCATATCAGTGAATCTAAAGCAGTAATTTGCACTGTTCTTAGAGACATAATGTCTGGAGAGTCTAAAACTAAACTAACTACAGGAGATGTTTATGAGTATTGTGAATGAGGGATAAAAAACCCACCCAAGAGCGATAACTTGATGATGGGATTTTAATTTAATTTGAAGTAATGCAACCAAACTGCATGAGAGGAAGGAATGGAGGGAACAATCAAGTCTCTTAACCAACACTATTTTATCCTGCCATTAAATTGTTATAATTACCTAGTATTTGACCAGATGGCAAGTCATTTCTAAAGTCAGACCAGGTGTTCAAGATGCAGAGATAATCACAAAGCTGATGACTGTGGTGAAACTAATTAAAAAGTGTGTTGCAGTGGCACAGTGGTGCTGTGGAGCAAGAGAATGACCAAAAATAACATGATAGAAAAATTCTGAAGTACTACTACAAAAATGATTTGGAAAACAGTAAGCAACCAAACAGAATTTAATTAATTTGAATTTTCAAGTTCAGAGAAACACTCTAATAAACTATTAGATAATATAATCTGTTGGGGGGTTTCTGGGATTTTGTTTCTGTTTTCTAACACGAATAGGAGGACATAAGTGAAAGGCAGAACTAATAAAGATGAAAACTGTCAACCCAATCAGAAGGGCAAAACACAGGCACAGATGCACATCAAAATGAAATATGGGCACGGAAAGTCCTTTTCATGCAGATGAACGCTGATTACATGGCCACAGCTGGAAATTACAGAGAGCTTTATTCATTAAAGACTGACTATCTTCAATTAGGCTCTCCTTTCATGACAAAACAACAGAGTAGCAAAGAAATGAATTGCCATGCTGTGCCTGCAGTTCCCCAGAACACACTGCCCTGCAGCCAGCACACTTCTGCTTAATAGACCCCTTCACCTTTCTGGGACCAAAAATCAATTCAGACATGAAGGAAAATGCATTTAACTGGCAGGCAGGGGAGGAAGCAAACTTTCAACACACATAAACACCCCACAACACAAAGAAGGAAATCAAACTGTCTTATTGCCAGCTTGGTGCACGCAGGTCTACCCTGCCAGCTCTGTACTTCGTGATCTTCTCTGGCTGTCTGCTCTAAAATGTAAGTGTGAATGCTCATGCTGTGCCCATGGCCCTGAAGAGATCACTAATAGGCCCCGTGCTATGTCCATACATGAAGCCTGATGCTAAGGGGTCCTGGGCACAAGTAAAAGCTGAGATCTATTAAAGACAGCTCTTCATGAGGTTTTCCACTCAAGAAAGGGGGGCGTTCACTGCTGCCCAGCTGGTCAGCCTTGGCAGAAGGCTTGCTCCTCTCTGTGCTCTTCCAACCTGCTCCAAAATCTGCAGATGCCCACAAGGGAGGAGGGTTCAAACATCAGCAGGATGATGTTTGGCAGGACTTAAAGTCCTTGTCTTCAGTAAGCATTTTTGCCATTTGCCAAAAATGATGAAAATTATATGCACCCCTTCACCGTGTGGCTGCCACATTGTGCTGATGCTGTATTTTGGTGCAGCTGCATGAGAAGCTTTTGCTAGCAATAGCAATTAGATTTCAGAGTCACTCTGTTGCTTGGCTTTTATCTCTGGGAGAACTTTCAGATGTGCAAGCTGACCTTTGGGCAAGGATGCTCAGAGCATTTTCACTATCATCAAGCCCTCCATCATTACAGAGAGTTTCTTCTTTGCATTTGTCTTTGCCTCCATAAAGGTGGAAATGTCTTGGTGCAGAGGTGCTATGATTTGAAATAGGAATAGGTAGCAGATGGAGTTGATAAATCTGTTGGTAGTCTGATTAATTCTGCCAGTAAGAATTTTGCACTCACATTAGTTCTAGCAATAACATATTGCTGGCCTCTCTCTTGATTAAGGCTACAGACTGCAGGAGCCCTGCTGCTGCAATCAAATGTTTCTTCATACCTTCTCCAGAAACAAAAAAGGATCAGTAAGTCTGTTAATGGCTGTGAAAAATTTATATATGTTGTATCTTGCCTAGTCATTGATGTCCAGATTGCTAAAGCATTATCTCACTATTGTTTTCATCAGTTCCCCAGCTGACTCAAAAACAGAAGATTCATTTTTAATCTATTCCTTTTTTTCTTTTTTCTTTTTTTTGATCCCGTATTTTGGAACTTTTCAGTCAACTCTTGTTGTGACATTGACATTGGGAAGACATTTCCCTCACCACTGGAATGAGAAAAATAAAGACCCATAATTGGAAACAGGAGTGTAGACCCCAGATAACAGCGCAAGTTATGGAACACTGTTTACCCAGTTGAAAATACAGCTGCATTCATTCCAGCAGTGGTTCCTTAATACAGAACATACACTGCAGGGCATGAGGCTTTCCAAGTATTTTTAACCTCTTAGAAAACTGGTATTCTAGCACAAATGTCTCAAGGCTCTTCATATTCAGTGCTTTGCAGTTTCTAATGGATATTTTTCTAGGGACAATTGTGAATAAGTAGCCCAAGGACCACAGCTTCTGTGAAAGCTGGTGCAGGCACGGTGTCTTTTACTATTATGGTTATTATTAACAAGTGCATAATTTCCTGCACCAGCTGTTGTTTCCACGCTGTCTCCTTGCTGCCATACTTGCCCTGTGTTTAAACTAGCAGGGGGATTGCTATTTTTCAGAATAAGGCAAATAAAGATAGGTTAAAGGACCTTGGAAATAAAAGCTCATATATGAATTCAATAAGGACACCAGAGGACTGAGGTAAGCACACTGCTAGGGAAAGAGAAACTTTCTGTTAATCTCCAGATTTTTAATTACAAGTTAGAGCAGACGTATTTGGCCCTCTGACCTAAGGTTCAAGTTTATATTGACCTGCATGCAGAGGTCTTTAAGGATCATGCAATCAATTTTAAGTGTTCAATATGCCTTGCCACCTGCTCACATTTGCACACAGAATTGGTGGAAAGGCTCTTTTTCCCCTGGCTCTGCCATATAATGTCCTCTGCTGGCAGGTGACACTGCAGAATGGAGGAAGGCTGGGTTAGAATCTGCTGCCCTCCTTGCCCAGGAGAAAACTGGTATAAATGTATGTTCCCCCAAATCAGGCATGTGCCTTGGCTGTTAAGCATAAAAAAGAAAGAAGCTAAAGAGAAGAAATAAAGGGAGAGAAAAAGAAGGTCAGGTAAGTGTTTCTTCTTTCATTAATGATAACTGATCATTTCCTCGTATTAGCAATATGCAAAAATAAAAATCTCTGACTGTAACCTGATACATTATATGCTTGTAGGAGCCCTTTTTGTTGCCTTTCACAGCCATGTTCAGCCTCAGATGGGCTTTGGCTTTCCAAACCTCAATCCAAGGACACTGGGAATATTCCACCTCCTCAGCATTCAGGCTCATGGCCAGCTCAGAGTTGATATAACCAGGGAAAGCCCCAGTCCCATTCAGACAGTGGTTCTACATCTCTCCTGAGTTTTTTCATCCCTTCTTCTACTTTCTGTACATTTTGTGTTTATGTCCAAGTTCCATCAGGATCTCCTTGTTCATCTAGCAGACCTCTTGCCACCATTGCTTGACTTCTCTTGTGTCGGGATGGAACATGCTTGGAAATTGGGGAAGTGATTCTTGAAAAGCAATCAGCTCTCCTGGATCTCTCTTCTCTCCAGGGCCTTATCCCATGGTACTTTTTGAAACAAATTTTTGGCATCATTTTAACATAACACTTCAGTGATGACTTTACATCATTTGCCTCACTATTTGCTTTGGATTGCCCTGTTCAAAACAACTAATTAAACAAAATTCATATTTTGAACAATACAATAAGCTTTTTTTCCCCATCAGGAAACCTAGAGGCTCTGTGCTGATCCCATGTAGCTTTTGCAAAAATTCAGGACCACTAGCTTTGTGAATGGCTTCAGTCCTGAAAACCTGTTTAGCTGTGACAATTCTGGGCAAATTAAATTTTAATGCATGCTCAAGAACCTCAAAAATCAGTATCCACAAGAGTAAGATCAGTCCAAGTAGATGTTATCTACAGTAATATGCTAATTCTGTCACAGAATGCCGATGAGCATTTCAGTAATAACCACACTAAAGCTAATAAAACCGAGATGTCTAGAGAGGATAATTGCTCTATGACCTTGCTGCTTTCCAGTGAATGACCTTGTAAGATTGGAGAGTGAAGATGGCTAAAAATGTTCTGATACAATGTTTTTCTATTAGAGAATGATCCCAAAGCTGGGACATTGCAGAAGGACATATATATTGTCCTGAAGAATTTGACACAAAATTATTTACCTTGTTTGTTTGAATAATTTGCAACTTAATGTGATCTCAAATCTCTGTTTGAGCTAGTGCACCAGTATTTGAAAGGCATAAGGTACAATATAAAGTTCAAATCAAGAAACTAAGTATGAAGACTTTCAATAAACTCATGTCAATGTTTCTCACCCTTTTAAATTTGCTCTTTGAAAATCTTTACTTCTCATTCTCAACATGAAGATGGAATGAAAGGATATAGTGTTTTTCATTTTTTAACCACTGGTACTTAAAGGAGTGTATTAAGGCAAAATGCAGTCCAGCATCTCTTAGATAGAAAAAAATGGTGTCAGGTTTATTGTTTGGCACTTCTTTTTAATTTATATAATTAAGACATTGAGATAATAGCAGTGTTCTCATGGTTTGGGAAGAAATACCTGCACTCGACAGAGAAAACAGATGTTTTATCAAACTCTGAAGATAATCAGCATATTTACATACACACTTTTATGTTTAACTGCCAATTTCTGTTTCCCAATTAAAGTGGTTTATTTGACTGTTATCTTTAGCTAATTAGTACTTATTTTAGGGAGTGAATACAGAGTAGGTTTCATGGGAAAGTAAACTCATTGGCTTCAAGTAGGGAGAATAGCTTGATGGCTGAAAGGGAATTGCCCCAGATAATGAATTCCTGCGTGTTTTGTAATGTAACCTAATGCCTCATGCAGCTACTAAACTCCCAGATGGCCCAGCAGAGGCGCATACTCATCAGGTGACATATTAGCCAATTTAAAAGATAATTAGTAAGCACCCCTCTTTCTTGTATTCTTTAAGCATTAGGAAGATTCACATTCCACTCTTTTATGTACTGGCCTCCAATTCAAAACATATGGAAAATTCCTTTTTTTTTTTCTTTTTCCTGGAGGTGCTGCTCTCCTGCTGCTCCCATTGACTTCAGCACACATTTATTTCCTAAAGATGCTGCTGTGCATCTTGGCTCGTGCACCTTTGATTTTCTAAACATCTTCACTGTCAGGGTATCTGCTGTTGCAGATGCCTCTTCCAGGTTTCACAGCAGGGGCAATTTATTTTTATCTTTCTTATCCCAACAGACCTGATACTTAACTTCACCAAGAGGGACATGGTTCAATTACTGGAAGATGTCAGTGCTGTGTAAGTGTTGGCATTGGGATAGGGCAAAAGTTTGGTAAAATTATTCAAAAAAATCAGGAGGCAGATAAAGGACGTGCAGGAGATGGGTGTAGAATGTGGCTTAATTCTGAACCATCATATGGATCTGGCTCCATCTCTTCAGGAAAGCATCTTAAAACTGAGCCCCAGTAAACTGAGGGTATAAATATATAAATATAGCTGAGTATAGCTCTTCCTAAGGATTTAGGCTGAGCAGGCTCTGAACCTAAGGGTACAGCTATTCTGTTCTGGTATTAAGTAGATCACTGGATTCCTCTCCCCATAACATTCTAGCTTGATTTCCTTCCCAAGAAGCAAACAATGAAAGGTGTGGATTCTTGAGCCAACACTGTGGGAGGCATGTGCTGGGACCTGACCCTTCAACATCTGGATTTCAGACTATTTAGCCTGGATCTTTTTTGCATACCCCAGATTCCCAACCTACATTTAATTTTTCCACAAAATACTCGCATCCATTCCAGCAAGTGTTAATAATGTGAAAGGATTTGAAGCATACATACATATACTTAGGCATACAAGTTAACATACATAGAATAGTTGCATATACCGGACTCAGTTTTCTGTCTAGAAATCTGTTTAGATCTTTTGATCACAGCTGTTCTCTTCTTCATTTTTTCTTTACCCAATTGCTTTTCAGTCATTAATTTCACTTTTTTCAAATTTTGCTCATATCTCGAGTCTCAATTTTCTACCACAAAAATCCTGACAGGACAATTTGTATAGGTATTATAAACAGGGAATTTTGTTTTAATAGATTGTTATGCACCTACCACTTAGTCTCATATAAGTGCTTAAGTAGCGGTGGCAAGTAACAAAGTCCTGAACCTACCTCTAGATCTGTAATTATTTTATGTTAATCCTTTATATATATATAATTTGGGCAGATCCTCAAACCTCCCCACCCACTTGCTCTGTAGCATGTGATTCCTGCCAAGTTCAGTGACGTACAGGAAGAGCAGATGGTGATCCCACTCTTCTCCCCAAATTCAGGATCTGGGGCTCTTGCAAGACACTTCTATTTCTGAATGCTTAGGCCTCCACTCCAGGCAAAACACAGGGTGACTCCATAGGATGTTATTTTTCCAGACTGTGGCAGAGATGGTACCTGGCTGATCAGCCTGCGTGTTTCTATGCTTTGCCAGTGCTTTTCTTCTTTGTTATAATTACATATTTTGATATACAGGAATTTCTTGTCAGCCCTCAAGGCTGCTCCTCTCCAACAGGCGGTAACTGTCATGGCGCTGTCCATAGCCATGCACCCTCCACATACAACCTGTGCCCTGACTTTTAAGTCCTTAGCTGTTATTCCACACTTAAAACCCCATGTCAGACACAAGGACTCCTGGTGCCAGGCTCTGTTTCACACAGCAGACTCTCACAGCCAGATGGTGACAAGCCTGGCAGGACAGGGCAGGGGCCTGGCAGGGTAAGGCAGAGTTAGCGAAAGGCCTGTGGCTGCTCTTACTGGGCTTGCTACCACTTATAAATGCTTAAGGAGAGTAAGGAGAATTATCTGTCACAGTGATGTGCCAATTACATATCTTCCCAGCCATCATAGGAAGAGAATTCATAGACTGCCCATTGCAAACTCTTTGTCCTGTGTCTCATTACTGCAAATGCTTCTGGTGTGCAGTAGCTTTTTTTTTTTTTCGCAGTTGGGAAGGAAGGAAAAATGGTAAAAGTTTCCCTTCCCCATCTTCAGAAGTACCAAACCTGTTCTGTCCTAGTAAATTGCAATGTGCTGGCAGGGAGCAACCACTTGGAATTTCTGTCTCTGTGTCTTCTCCTGGAACACCTCCCAACTGAAATCACCAAGGTGCCTGCTGTGAATTTCAGGAATATGGGTAAATATCTGGATTCCATAAGTTGGTTCTTCTACACTCCTTCAAATTAAGGACAACCATATAGACTTCTGTGAAACATTGATTGGAAAAAAGGCTCTGAGACTTAGAGGTGAAATTTTTCAAGGCTGTGAATGTATATACAGCCAGGTGTTAAAACCTTGAAAAAGAGAATAAATGTATAAATGAGAGGCATTTCAAAGAGACAGCAACAGAAGTCTGCACAGCAACAATTAGGAATACTATGTAAAAAGTGTTAGATTGAAAGAGAGAATTTGTATGTCTCTGTGAATGGGACAAAATTTAAACCATAATTAGTCTTGTTGGTAGACTAGCAATTTTGCCTATTGAAAGTTAATTGTTTATAAAAACTGGTATAAGGGTATTATGTTTATAAACTCTAATGATCACAGAGTCAATGGCTCAAATTTTGGAAAAAAAAGGTTTAACTGTGTTATAGGCCACATAATAATTATTTGACAATTACAACTTACAACAAAATTATTAAACAGGTTTGTTCTTAGGTACCTGTGACATTCAGTGTGAAGAGCTTCAAATAAGTTTTTCTGTCCTTAATATCTTCAGGGATCTGTCAGCAAAATCTACTTTGAAGGGCAAAACTATCTCTCCCTGAAATCAACAGTCACCCACACTGACTTCAGAGGGAGCTGCATCAGGCGCTGGTGACCAGCTCTAAAATTCAAAGTCATTTCAACAAGTTAAAATGAAAGGAGGGGTGAGCAGGACACATCTCAGGCCTTTGGAGTAAATGCATTTACATCTGAATAAGTCTATATAACATATATTTATATTTGCACTACAATATTTATGAATATGTGTGGAAGGAGCCTGTAGAGCATGTAGCAATGCAGTACCCAGAAGAATGAAGTAGTTTACAAGACACCTCAAAATAAGTTGATAGATGTTCAGGGAGGTTTTGGGGCAATACTCTGAACAATCTGTACAAATTACTCTTTCACTATGGCAAGTATGATGCATAACTTCTAAGGAGTCATAGAACCATAGAATGGTTTGGGTTGGAAAGGACCTTGAAGGTCATTTAGCCCAAACTCCCCTGCCATGGGCAGGGACAGCTTTCACTACACCACATTGCTCAGAGCTCCATCCAGCCTGGCCTTGAGCACTTCCAGGGATGGAGCATCCACAGCTTCTCTGGGCCACCTCTTCCAGTGTCGCACCACCCTCACAGTAAAAAACTTCTTCTTAATACCTAATTTAAACCTGCTCTCTTTCAGTTTATAACCATTTCCCTTTATCCTATCATTAGACATTCTTGTAAAAAGTCCCTCTCCAACTTTCTTTTTTCAACTCAGGACAGCCCAACAGCTTTATTAGTTTTGGTTTTGAGCAAATATATGGAAAAGTGTTTTAATTTCAGATCTGAAATGAAGCCAAGGCTGGGCTTGATGCCGTAGTTTAGTGATACATTTCTTCACGTTCTTCTGAAGTTCCTTCATAGCTGCAGCTAATGATGGATGTCACGTATGATTAGTTGAGTTTCAACACAAGACTGTGCTGAACTGAATCTGGGTTTGAGAAGGTGATCCTTAGGCAAAATTTTCTGCGTTTTGCAGGAGCAAGGCCCTTCATGTTCTAGAGCTGACTTTTAATTATAACTATAGGTTCAGATTCAAGTCAAATGATTCAATATGAAATACTTAAATTTTGAAGAGATTATATGCTGAGGTTCCATTACTCAGTCCTGTTCCCTTTCCACATTCCCCTACACAGGAGTGCTTTGCAACTTTTTATTATTATTTTCCATTGTAAGTAGTGCTCTTCTGGTTTCCTTTCCCTTTTTCCTCTCATAATTCCTGAATGTATTGCTTTGTTCAGACATTAAAAAGCTGCAAATATTATAAAAAAATTGCTTAAAGTCATTGGAAAGAAGCACTGGAGCACAGGACTTTGCATTTCAGATCATAAAACCAACACAAATAATTTAGTTCAGACTGGGAGGACTGTAACTCACTGTTCACCAGAGGGGCCTGCTGCTGATCTATATTTTATGGAATGTACATTTTTAATGAAAAAGGAACGGTTTTCCATTTTGAAATGAAATGAAGTACTGATTGTTCCGTAATTTAAAAAGAATAAAAAAAAAAAAGAAAAAAGAAACCTCTTGCTGCTCCTGGTTGCAGTAACCCACCTGACTGCTTATTTTCCTTCTAAGTCTGTTCTAACACCTCATTTCCCTCCTCCCTCAAAGAGAACTCTGCACCCTCGCATTTTTCCCTTCTGCTCCCTTATTTCCCCCTCTCCTGACCCCTAGGACTATTGCTCCTTCTCTTGAAATGCCCAGACTTGCCCACAGTACTCTCCAGAGGGATGTTGCCTCTATGTCCATGCACGGTGGAAGAGATTTTCCATCT
This sequence comes from Ploceus nigricollis, assembly GCA_013399945.1. Lineage (NCBI taxonomy): Eukaryota > Metazoa > Chordata > Aves > Passeriformes > Ploceidae > Ploceus > Ploceus nigricollis. The sequence continues at coordinate 1,048,238 of VXBC01002309.1, forward strand.
CAACACCCAAAGGGACCAGCTGTGTGCATCAGGCACAGCTTCACCAGCAGGTTGAGGGAAGTGACTGTCCCTCTCTGCCCTACACTGGGGCGGCCTCACCTCGAGTCCTGTGTGCAATTTTGGTGCCACAATTCAGGAAGGATATAAAGCCATTAGAGAGCACCCAAAGGAAGCACACAAAGACAATGAAGGCCCTTGAGGGGAAGCCATATGTGTAGCCCTTGAGGTCACTTGGCTTGTTCAGCCTGGAGATGAGGAGACTGAGAGACCTCTTTGCAGTTACAGCTTCCTCACACGGGGAAGAGATGGGCAGGCACTGATCTCTCCTCTGTGGTGACCAATGACGACCCAAGGGAATGACATGAAGTTGTGTCAGGAGAGGCTGGATATTAGGAAAAGGTTCTTCATGCAGAGCATGGCTGGGCACTGGAACAGCCTACCTAGGGCAGTGGTCACAGCACCAAGCCAGACAGAGTTCAAGATTTGGACAATGCTCCCTGGCACATGGTGGGACTCTTGGAGTGTCCAACACAGGGCGAGGAGTTGGATTCGATGATCCATGTGGGTTTCTTCCTATTCAGCATATTCTTTGCTCAGCATATTCTATGCCTTGTCTCGGCCAACTGTTCTGGACACCTCCATGAGTTCATGCCCTGAACAGGGGTTTTATTCAGAAACCAGGACCCCCTTCCACAAATCCATGTGCCCTTCTTTGCCTGGGCCACTTTGGACAGGGCAGTCTAAAGAGGTTATTGCTACCCTGGGGCTGGAACAAGTGGGGTCTGTGCTGCAAGCTTGATCTGTCATTGTGGGTTTATTTTGATTTAAGGTAGCTCCACTGTTCTCAGATTGCCTTTCACTCTTTTCAAGGGGGGTGTAGATTGATGGCATTGGCAAAACAACACAAAGAAAGGCAAACTGCAGATGCCAGCTCCCTGCCTGGCCTGAAGAGAAACTTTCTCCTTTCACAACCACAGTACAAATGCCCAGTCATCCATTCCCTAGCAGGAATAAGGGAGAAATTATCCTAGAATATGGCCCGATGCCAGCATATTACAAAGATCCATATACTATATGTAGTGCCACTGCACTTTGTATATTTTGAATCTCAGACGTTTCTGTGAGAGCCTCTGCTGGGTCTCTTTTATCAGCCATGGGCACTCAGGAAAGAGAAGGGAAGGATTTAGAAGGCAAATTAACAAGAAGCCTTCTCACAGAAAAAAACTTTCCAGGGACTAAAAACAGATGAAACAAAACTCTAAGCTGCTGCTCTATCTCCCTCTAGCGAAGCAGCAGCGCCTGGGAAGGGCAGCTGCTGCTGCCTCATGTCTCATTTTGCTGCATCTTCAGGCATTCATCCACCAACCACAGCTGGTTTTCTTTTCTTCTTTAGCCTTATTGCACATACTGCCATACTCTTCCTCCAAAAACAAACAAACTAAAAAAAAAAAAAAAA
>VXBC01002309.1:1049760-1061123 GCA_013399945.1 Ploceus nigricollis
AACCAAAAAAAAACCAAAACAAAAAAAACCACCCAACAAAAAAATCCAAACTAAAACCAATCACAGGATTGGTGGCACAGCACACAAAATTTTATATATCGATTTTGCTCTGTTCTTCTCATATTCTTTTCTTTCAGCCCAAAGGAGTGGTCACTAAACCTTCCCTGATGATTGCAAAACTCTAGGTGTTTGAAAAAGAAAAATCACTGCATGTTTATTTCTACTAACAAAATGTAAGCAACATGAATGAATTAATAAATTTTGATGACAGCATCTATGCAGCCATTGTTATTCCTATGTATCTGACTAGTAAATGGGATATGATTATTCCGCTTTAAAGAGCATGTTGGAGGATGTTTGGATCTGGTCCACGTGTCAGCTGCACCACAATTAATTTTGTGCTATAGAAAGTATCAGTATGGAGACCAGCAGCCAGTGTAATTAGTTACATTCTCCTGTCATGATCTTATATTGCAACAGCATGTCAAAAATAGTGATTCACCTTATGTGTCATATGCCTTCTCTTTGGAATGCAGACGTGGCCATGCAGCATCATAAAACAGATTAGTGTGGTCCTAATGGTTTAAAGCCAAGATTACCTTAAAATTAATTTAAAGCTTCATATCTGACCAGTAAGTACAGCACATGAGAAGTTTTTCATTCTGCACTCTTTATAATCTTGAGGTTCATATTTTTTTGTGACTGCAAAGACAAAAGCAGAATCTGACTTCTCGCATTTGGTGAATTGTTCCTGCAGAAGTAGGAAAGTAAGAAGCCAGTTTGCAAAGTCCCTAGCTGCTACGAGGTCCAGATCTCCATTTTGAACTGTTCCTTCCTTCACACGCTGAGTTGCCATTTGGTCATTCTAAGGAGCATGCTTGTCAGTCACATTTCAACAGGTCTACACAGAGGAAATCTGTCTCTATCTTTACATCCTACAGAAGGGCAGTATTTTTCTAAGACAATAATTTGAAATCAAGAGGGAATGCTTAACCAGTTCCACAGGGTGGTATCTCTCTCTCCCATCAAATATGTGATTAACATATAGCAGGAGAGAAAGTGAGTCCCAAGAGGGTAATGAGAGAAGACTAATGCTACCTTTTCATCATGGTTAACCTGTAACAAGAATCCATTTAATCCTGGGGATTTGTTGAGCCTTTTCAACTGTACATTTATGCAGCTACAGATTGATTTTTAAATATGTTATCTGGCTCTTTCAAGGACGAGTGGTGCTTCTAATCAGTTCCCCCACAAAATTAGATACTGTTTACACACTCTAACTGCAAACATCCTTGACTTTGGGAGATTTGCATTCCACACATCTCTGTTGGTTTTTTTTTTCTGGTACTGTTATGGAATTATAGAAGCAGAAGACTTAACTGTCTACATTAGTGAAGTTTTTCTTTTTTCCTTTTACTGTCTGTCTCTGCTTTATATATTCCTGACATGTACTAGATTTTTTTCAAAACATGCTCAATAATTGGTGTTACTGGTTTTCTCTGCTGCAGGGTGTACTGTAAGAATGTACATTTTAGAGAGAAAAAGGAAATCAATTGTTTTCTAGCAGGCTGTACAGTTTTCAGATGTATTCTACCTTACATCCTACTCAATATCCCACAGGAGACAAAAAAAAAAAAGGGTGCAGAATCAGTGGAAATAATTTTACTAACTGCAATACACATGTTACATATATTATGTTCACATAATATGTATATTAAGTTTTTGATAGGTAAGTCCTCAGCTCCTCTTTCTTCCAGAAGCCCAGCATGGTGGCAAATTCCTGCAGGTGGTTTTGCCACTGCTGCAGTCGGGCTCAAAGGAACTCAAAACAGCACCTGCTCCAGGCCGTCTAAAGACAACTTGAAATAAAAATCATAAAGATGCAAAATGTTGCTCCTTGGATTTCCAAAATGTGTCAGTTGACAAGGTCATGAATCAAGTCAGGTGGGATCTGCAGAAAATTCAACCTGCTGTATTGGTACTTTGGATAGTGCTTGAAAGGTGACAGAAAATCAGTAATTTATTACCTGTGTTTCAAATTTCAGCTTCTAAAAGTGACAAGTTTCCAGGGTTTGTGACATTTGGCTAATAAACACTGTCTCATTTCTCCATTCTAGGGCATCAGGTTAGCTCTGACTCACAAGAAAAAATCCTCCTATTAGGTAATGAACATCATGACCTGCAACTCTCAGCCCCTATTAGTCACAAGGAAGACGACTTCTGCAGAGCTACATTATTTATTTCAGCAACCCCCAGTAGAATAGACAGGACAGTGGGGTTTGCATGTAAATAGACCTGAGCTGATTGCTTTTAGGTTTGTAGCAAATTAGGAAATTTGGGAAACTCTGGTACTAATCTATCGAACCTCAGGACAAAATCATTGCAAGAGAAAACATTACAGTAGAGAAAATCATTGCAAGAGAAAACATTACAGTAATGCAGTCCCCTTTGCATGCAGCTCTGCTTGCTGATGGGTATGGACAGCAAAACAGTCAGACCTGTGCTGCTGGTCTCCCTCTGCCTTGCACGGACAAAAACACGGAATCGCAGATGGAAACCTTCCCCATCCCTTTTCAGCAGCAATTGGCTTAATCGTCTGGCCGGCAGGTGGAACTCTCCTACTTCTTTTTCTCTTAAGACCATGACTGGAAATGAAGAGAAAGGCCGCCCCTGTCCTTCTGCCGGCTCGGCTTTGCCGGTGGGGCGGCCCTGCTCGCCCTCATCTCTGATGCCACTGCCACTGTCCCTAGGAGGTGCATACGACCTTCCAAAATAGGGGAGATAAAGCCGTTTCCTGGGGGCTATATTTCATTGTCTGTCCACAAATGCAGCTCTGAAATACTATGAAAATAAAGCATGCCATTAAGCTTTTCTGTCAAATGTGTGTTAGTTTTCCCCCCAAAGGGGTTTACAAGAAATCTGGAGACGTACTTTTTGCAAGGAAAGGGGTATTGGCTTTAAACTTAGAGTGGGTAGGTTTAAATTAGCTGTAAGGAAGAGATTCAAAGCACTATCTGGACAAAGAGCCCTGTGGTGACTTTATGATGCTTGTATCCCCATTCCTCTGTTTAGCCCAGAAATAAGTTTTGCACCTTAAAGACTGGTTCTTTAGCTTTTAAAGCCTGAGCATTCAATGCCTTTCACACAGAGATTCTTACTTAAGCAGAGCTTTGAACAACTGCTTTAGCAATACAGTTTCTTTTTTATTGCTTTGTTTTCTCTTCTTCCATGTCCTACACAGGGATTTACTTACTTTTCTGTCTTCAAAAACATCATATTACCAGAATATTTATTCTGCTCATCACTAGAAAAATATTTGAATGGTTAATACAAAATAATAATTGGCTCTTTCCTTTGCTGATTTCACCTGTTATTTAATTGCTAGTTGATACTTCTGTTGAGTTCTGTCTTTAGTAAAAGTGAATTATTTTTCATATTATAAAACATTTACAACAAATCAGTCCCACTTACCTATGGAGTCATTCTAGCCATGTGTAACCAGCAAGGCCTGGAGCAGTAGGGTCATGTGCAAAGAATGCTGCTGCTTCTTAGCAGCTGATCTATGTCCTCACATCCCCCCTCTCCCCTCCGCCCAGCTGCGTGCTCTACCAGCCTTTTCTTTCTAAGTGATATTGCATTGCAAATGCATCCACATCCTCTTTGCTTTTAGCACTACTGGTCCAGAGATTTTTCCTTCCCATTTCATAAATGTGCATTATTTTATCTCCAGATGGATTAGCTTCATGTTTCCAAGTTCAGCTTCACTCACTCCTAAAAAATACTTGCAGCTAGTCACCAGTCTCCTTTGTGTGAAGATCTATCACTCCTAAGGGTTTTACTGTTTAACGCTCTTACTCCTCTTTTTATGTTTAAATTTCTTCTCTGAGACAGATCTCTTATTCCTGGCCTGCCTCAAAAGAGTACATAATGCAAAGAATGAGAGACATAAGTTTTAAGTTCTTTTGGAATTTTTTGCTTCATTATTCACTGTTCTTTGTGAACAGTTTATTCTCAGATATTAAAAGAGATATTATTGCCTCCACAACTACATTAAACAGACATCATATAGAAACATTCTTTACATAGTCTTATATCAAAATTCTCATTTTCCCCTTAAATGATTAGTTCAGTACATTTTTTCTTCTACTTTATTGCTGCAAATTACTTCATGTTTTATTGCAGTAGGCTACTGTTTTAGAGCAACCTGAAGTAGTTTATATTTTCTCCTGAAACAAACAGGATTGGCAGCACAGCTAACTTCATACTGCAAGGAAAATCTTCCCTTTTTTATTTCTGAATTTTTTTTTTACTTTGAAAACAGAAAGAATTTCATTCATCATTTGGTGATGAAGGGTTGCAGCTTTTCTTCTGATGTCTAATGTCTTCTGACTGACCAATGGCTGCACTTAAATTCCCACTTTTTTTTTCTTTCGGCACTTCTGTGAGTTATCAGCTTTTAGAATGTCTCTAACTGGCAGCATTAGGAATGGAACATCTGTATTTGTTCACTTAACAAGCCTAGCACAAGTAGCAGCATCAGTGCTGCTCTGATGCTGGCTCTGCTACAGAAAGAACAGACCCAGAGTACCCCCTTTTTATGGCAATGTATAAATCATCTAAACTCCAGAGGGAGATGCACCATGTAAACACACACACACACAAAAAAGCTCATTATTACAAAAGAAAATATATTCTTAGAATATGTCATTAAATAATGGTGTCTTTGCTGAAGCTGAAGTCCCTTGTCAGGGAAATGGGAAGCCACACGTGACACATGGCAGGATGATAATTTTGGTTAGGAGCACAAGAATAATATACTACTGCACAAAGTAATACATTGATTTGTAACTTGTCAGCTGTGTTATAACTCTTTGTGTAACTCTTTGTGTTTACCACAAGTTAATTGAGAGGCAGCTTATCCCTAAGCGAAACTGAGATTAAGCTGTTTGTCTTATACAAATAAAACAGCATATGTCAATGAGTAATAGAAGTAGAATAGCTAATAGCAAATCCACTCATCCTGAATGTAGTAACCATGCCTGTAGAGATCTCCTGAGGTATACACAAAGTCCTTGATGATTAGAATGCATGAATGTCTAACCTGAACTGGAAGCAAGTGCCCATTGTTAATAGCCAAGTCTGGATATAGTTTTACTCTGAGGTCAGTGAAGATTTAAACAAAGACCCTCAGCTTATCCATAGCAGCCACACAATGCTTACAACATGTCTGTACTTTCTGCCTACATTAGGACTGAATTGTGAATTGGAAGAAAAAGAACTTTTTCCATATTGTCCCTTGTTTTTTTAGAAGCTTATTTTGCTGTAAATAGTTGTTTTCTCAGATAAGGTTTGGAGGCAGGGGACAAAATAAATAGTGTTGTTCTGTCCTTTTTCCTTTTCCACCTGTGAATATAGAATATATTTGGTGACATCCAAAACCATTACTCATGGAGGCAGTGAAAAGCTAGGTTTGTACTGAGTAAATCTAGAGGCACTTGTGCACAACAACCAAGAGGTCTGAGCACCTTCACAACAATTGCAGTTGCTGTGAACTAACAGTGCTGATGATTTCTGCTCAGAACTGGGAGGAAGCTGATCAATTTTCTGTGCTGTGTTTGCACACGTGTTAATTACCAAAAGAAGACTTTGCTCCATGTGCTAGAGAAAAATATTCCTCAGAAAAAGACTTCATTCCTATTGTGGCCATTCCAGAGAACACCCATTCCCTGAAGTGGACACCTGAGCAGACCCAGACCTGCAGCACCTTGCAGGATTCTTGAGAATAGCTGGACTGCAGCTCCATAAGATACCGGTGCTTTCAAGCTTGGAAGCACATTTAATACAATGAGGACTAGAGAAGGAAATATGGGTCTGAGAGAGGTGGTAACCTCTTCAGATTGTTAACTTTGAAGTGTGGACAGTCTTGTTGTGCTTTTACCGGATCTTGCTGCCCTGACCCCTGCCCAGTGCCTAACACTGAGTAAACAAAAGAATTGTGGTGATGACCTGGGGGGTTGACCTGTTGAAGTCATCAGACTCACCAGACATTTCTGTTATTTTCAATGCAGATTAATAGAAGGATGATTGTAATCTAGTGTAGATTAGCTTCCTTTCACTAACTTGGTTGCGTGCACTACTCAAAATGCTAACAATGTTCTAAGCTCTGTAACACTGTACAAAAGAGGTCATCAAATTTTTGCACACTTTCTATTTAAAAATGACCACAGTAAAAGTCCAACAAGAGTTACCCGTGAGAAAAAACCTACAATCTTTATATATGGCAATCTTGATCTTTCCAAGAGTTTTCTCTGGTTTTGCTTCAAGAAAGATACAAAACAGCATATATAATCCTGTTATCCCAAGACCAGATGGGATAAAGACCCATGGAATAAAAACCTGGTTCTATTTTTCACAGTCTACCTCTAAATAAAAGGCCTGAGGAAGAAGTGATAATATAATATTTCTCTTCTCTTTGCTCTTCTTGAATGACCTAAGGGATAGAAGCCATGTCAATGTATCTCTGATGTCTGGTAAGAGAACTAAAGAGTGAACTTCCCATCCTTGCCCTTTCACCCACCTGGGGAAAGGAAGCCTTGTTTCCATCAGATGTTGAGGAGAGCAGGCAAGAGTTTTGTTCCCCCACTGGCTCTGTTGGGGATCATCACTGCATGGCACTGCAGGAACTTTCCCTTAGCTGTGGGTGCTGCTTGCTGAGTAATTATCTTCTCTAATTCCAGGCTTTTCACACCCCAGCAGATATCATACTCTTGGCTGTAATCTTTACCAGTCTCAAGTGGCTCTTCTCACATGAAAGCTCTGGAATCACAGTACCTTTAAACTTCTTCTTTCTTTTTCTACTCCTAGAGGAGTTTGAGATGCAGGTGGATTCAGCTTTGCTTTTTGTTCCTCAGCAAGGGATTCACCTTGACCCCAGGCTCAACACTGTTGATGCACATATGATCTCTGCAGACATCATCCTGCAATGCCACTTCCAAATAATAGAGCATACATGACCCGCTGCAACTCATCAGACTCACACAAATCTTCTTTGGGCCCAGAATGCAAGCAAGAAGCAGGATGAAAGGATCTGTGATACCATATCCTGTTGCATTTACTTAGTTCAGTGTCTCTAGCACCTCATTGCTGCACTATGTAGGGCCTTACCTGCAAGTGTTTGTGGCAAATCCAAAGGAATAATCTTGGAGATTCCATGGAAATACAGTATTTCACAACCATAGTGTAACTTCCCAAAAGTCTGCCTGAAACAAAAATATTCTTAAATAAAATGGACAGAAATAACAGTAATTATGACAGAACTATCCTTTCACCCTTTCTCTATTAAGTACATATCAAATGTATTTTAGTACCGTTACTGAAGAAGACTGGTACTTTTAGAGCACCAAACCTCAATGCTCTATCTTAAAAACACAACATCAGGATTCTTGGGCCAAAATTTGGGTCTTTGTCATGGATAGAATACCAGACAGACTGGATATCAGAGTATTTTTTTCAGAAATGAACTTTTCTAAGAAACTAGCAAATGAATCATTCTGCAAGGCAAAATGCCATTGAACTGATTAGATAAACAAGGCCAGGTTGGATGGGGCTTAGAGCAACCTGTTTTAGTGAAAGGTATCACCCCCCATGGCAGAGGGGTTGGAACTAGATAATCTTTATGGTCCCTTCCAACCCAAATAATTCTGTGATTCTAAGCTTCTACCTGGAGGAAAAAAAATCTTTTAAAAACACTTTCGCTTTTTATGCCGAATAAAAGCTGAAGAAATCACCAGATATCTACAAGAAAACTTATTTTTCCTGTAATTTTGGAAATTGTTAAAGTAGCTGAATTATCCCAGTGGAGTTGGGAAGGTACCTACATTTGCTGAGCTGGGAAATAATCACAAGTCTCCTAGCAGCTTCCCACCTCCATTAATATAAAACAGATACACAATCAGATCCAGTGTCACACACTATCCACTTGTGCTTCTCACAATCTCCAAGGTCTGAACCTTCATTAGGGATTCATTTTACAACACTGAGACATTAATTCTCACCCATGATGAGCATTGTATGTCCCTGACAGAAAAGCAGCAAGGATTTTTGGGGATATGAGATCACACCTATTAATAGATGGGCAGCCCTCAAATGGGGTGCCAGTAAATAAAGCATCTCGACAGTCTGCTTAGGGAAACGGGTGGTAAGAAAGAGATGTGAACCTCTTCTGTTTGAGGCCAAGGTGGGTTAAATGAGGCAAAGGCATTTAAGGCAGATTAAATGAAGACAGAGGGAAGTTGTCCTCCCTTGGACAGGAAATTAAAATTGGGAGCATATGGCTATTGGGACACAGGGAAGGAGTGACAGGTGGGCAGGGAAGATTCCTTCCCACCGAACTCTCCTCTGTGCCTTCATTCCTGTGCTACTGAGCAGAGCTTTTTCTGACAATTCCTATTACCACCTGGTGATTTATAGGCATCTCTCTCTCAGATGAACCAAAACACATCTCTTCTGATGGACTGTGTTCTGCAAAGCATGAGGTTTTACAATACAGCTGCTATGTGTTATCCCACACAGCAAAAGTGGGAATATTTATGTAGGTTTTTTAATACAACAAATATATTTCCCCAGATGCTTTTGACTGAACATATTGCTAATGGGAGTGTGCTCAGCTTTTCAGAATAAAATGCCTTTAGAAAGGAGTAGATGCTAAAAACTCAAGAGTCCAACGTGATTTTTTAAATGTAAAACAAGCTTCCAGCTGCACTTGCTATCCTTTCTTGTCAAAACTGCTCTAAAATCTACACTACAATATTTGTCATTAGCTCCTTCTTCTTAAACATGTCATTGCCCAGAGGAGATGGATCACAGTGGAAGAGAGGTGTATATTAGATGTTAGGAGGAAATTCTTTACTCAGAGGGTGGTGAGGTACTGGAACCAGGTACTTCCCAGAGAAGCTGGGATGCCACATCTCTGGAAGTGTTCAAAGTGAAGCTGGATGGGGCTTTGAGCAACCTGGTCTAGTGGAAGGCGTCCCTTCCCAGGGAAGGAGGGTTGGCATTATATGGTCCCTTCCAACCTAAACTATTCTATGATTCCATGAATTTTTAAACCTATGGATGACAGAAACTCAATCTCAGAAGGCACTTTTGGAGATTTCTTACTCAGTACAGTTTCCAGATTGCACTCAAGGAATTAGGTGATCAGCTGATTTTAATTTCACCAGATCTGTGTATTAAATATCCACTGAAAAAAACAAATCTAAGAGGTACATGTGAAAGTTTTGTTGTTGTTAAGAGAAATTAATTTCAATTCAGAAGCTAAAGGCTAAACCAGAATGGAATATAGTCTAGATGACATCTTGGAGTGTCTTTTTGTAAATACCCCTTTACAAATAAGAATACACTATAATTTTTATATGCTTTCTTACGTGCTGGGTACTTGCTCCTGATACCTTCACACGCTGCAGGACAGTTTGCATTTCCCAGGCTGTGTTCATAGCTTGAACAGAAATAGATTTTCAACTCCATACTTTATTTTCATATCTTCACCACCACTACAAAGAACCCAAACTTCAGGTAATGCACATCAACAAAGTACCACAAATGTCTTGGAAGTGTGGCAATTTAGAGCAGTGGGAGAGCTAGTCTTAAATTGTAATTGAATGAGAAAAAAGGAGTCTGATCAGATTTACAAATCTGACATAAAGAGATTATTGATTTTGCTTAGTATTTTAGTATTTTATAGGCATGAATAAAAGTCCTTCTATAAGCAAGCCTATTTGTTAAGAATTATGTAGTGATTAATATCTCCTCTACAAATTTATTTGTGCCTCAGATTTTGAGAATGACAATCATTTGTGTTACTGCCACAGCCTCTGTTTGCTCAATTGATTGCCTTGTTATTGTTTTTCTGTCTGCTCATCTATACAAGTGAAATGATCTTGTCCTTTCCCCTTTTCTGCCTTTCTCAGATCATTTAACGAGACACACTTTCCATGTAGTCCTTTGTGATGAAAAAGGGGAAAAACTGTGGGGAGAGGGACAGAGAACTGAAGTCAGTGTCTGATCCATACAAGGTAATTTACTTACTGACAGTGCTTTTGCTTTCCAAAAGTCTTTTTCTTTTCCGAAAAATGTTGTGTTCATGGTTAGATCCATTTCTTTTCTTTTCCCATGGGGCCATACTTCAGTGGTTCAGTACCGCAGTCTAGCTTTATTTGGATCTGAAAATGCTAAGATTGTGTTTGTCTTTGGTATTAAAAAAAAAAAAGTAAATAAAGATAAAGCAAAACCATATTTTTATTGTAGTTACCATTAAATGCACAGAAAGTAACAAAAGGTATAAAAAATCATTCAACTCCCACTTCTTTGACCCTTTAAAAATATTATTCAGAATTGTATTGCCATTTTATTCCTGAAAACCCAAATTTTTTTGCAATAGACTTTACTGAGGATCCTCTTGAGCTGTGAGGGTGTGTGCTGGACTGCAGCCCAGACCACGTGCCTGCTCAGGCAGCACTCATGGTTTGGTGTCACCTCCATACACCACCGGCTGGGATGCTGGGAGCAATGGCTGCTGTTCACTACTGACTGAGAAAATGGGTAAGGGATAGGCACATATCTGACACTAACTATCCGGGCACGTTATGTCTGCTTTTTCTCTAGCCTAACAGCACATCGGAGTAAAGCCAGAACCAAAGTGGAAGCATGCCTGTGTGAGGAGGGATTCCTCCCCTTGTCTGTGCCCCACCATGGCAATGTGCATCTGCCCTGACACAAGGAAACTGGCAGGCTCACAACGTGTGAGTCCCACAGGCTTAAGCAAATATAAATATCCAGTTCCCTGAGTGGTAACATGTTAGTCTGCAAATTATCTGTGGCATTAAATTGTAAAGGACAACTGAACAGTACAGTGTGCTGTGAGTAGTAGTTAGGAAAACCATAAACAACTGAATTTTATTTTTCTTAATATATCTGTCACAGATCTAGCATACTGGTATAGGACAGTACATACCATTTTACTTCATATAATCACCTTCTAGTGGTACAAGCCATGACACATAAAATAATATTTCTGTGATCTTTACTCTTCCCCCTGTGCAGGTAAACTAGCAACAAATAGAGTGAGGAACATGGCAGAATGGGGAATGGCCCCTCAGCATAGGCTGGCTATGGAAGAGTGCGATGCACTCTAGACACAAAATGAGATTGTCACAAACCATTTCCTTTGAAGCAGTATAGAAGCAGAGAACCAAAATATGTCCATTGGTTTTTCTTATTTGCTATTATTATAGCTATGCCATATTCTGAAGTGAGAGGAAATAACGTGGAGAGGAGAGGAGAGGAGAGGAGAGGAGCTGACAGGA
>VXBC01002309.1:1064544-1109843 GCA_013399945.1 Ploceus nigricollis
AGAGAAGAGAAGAGAAGAGAAGAGAAGAGAAGAGAAGAGAAGAGAAGAGAAGAGAAGAGAAGAGAAGAGAGAAGAGAAGAGAAGAGAAGAGAAGAGAAGAGAAGAGAAGAGAAGAGAAGAGAAGAGAAGAGAAGAGAATTCTAAAGAGAAGTATGTGCATTTGGCTTTTTTTTTTTTTTTTATCCCAGGTGTTGGTAGTTTTTATTACTCTAAGAAGAAAGGTAGAGACCAGTTAAACCAGTACATAATCATAAATACTGGTTAAGCCAGTACATAAACACAAACCACTCTATTGAAGCACTAAGTCAGAGTCAGGAGGCGAGCAGGAAGGGCTGCTGAGTTTCAGAAGAGCCTCTCATTCATTGATATAAGTTTCATCAGTTTTGTAGGTAAATCCCTTCCTTTTAAATTGTTTGAAAGTTACTCCTGCTAAAGCCCACAAGGTCTTTTTCTTGCTCTCATTACTTTTAACAGCTGGATGGATAGCCTGTATAGCACAGAGTGTGTAATAAATAATGAATCACTTTGAAACATTGCTTTCATGAAAAGTCACATACAAATATGATGTTTACTTGTAATTCATTTAAGTTATAAAAACACTAGCTGAAATTGTGACTTCCCAATAAATCTGCTAGAGTACTGGGTAACGGAGCCTAGCTTCTTTCCTTCTATTTTTTAATTTTTCACCTCAGCATATTTATGGGCCCTTTCCAAAATTGTACTCTAAGGCACATTTTTTAGCAAATTCCCCAAGTGAAATGCATCTATGGAATTGTCACAAGGTCCTGCAATTTTTAATATCAGGTTTTCCCAGTTTCAATTCAATGAGAAACAAATAATAGAAAAATACCAGCTTTCATTATATTTACATTTGCTTCCCACATGTCAAAGCACTAATACCTTAAGGATCAGTTAGTGAGCTCCATTATTTCTTTCTCTTTTTTTTCTTCATAAATAAAACAACAGAAGTAATTACTCTTATTAAAAATGGAATTAATCAAAACTGCTAAAGAATGTTGTACTGAAAGTGTCAGTTTCAGCAGAGATTTGGTAACATTCATGTATTTCAAACCAGATACTTAAGCCTTTTATAGATTCACAGACCGGTTTAGCTATGCAAGCTTCCTTTTTTCTTGACCTGCTCTGACCCAGGTCTGCAGGAAACACAGATCTTCAAAGGTCACATTCTCCATTTTTGAGCACATCAAGATTAGCAACCGGCCACAATTATGACGATGAAGTGTGGGGTTTTGACACACAGAGAACCTTGAATGCCTTGCCAACGTCACCAAGAGCCCAAGAATTAGTGGTAGGTACAAAGATTTCTGGTCAACATTGGCTATTCTAAACTCAAACTCTGCTTTCAAAATCTTTCTTTCTGTGATCAGATTCTCTTTTATCAAGTATTCAAGTATATAATATGGAATATTTTGGTCATTTACACTCTGCTTTGCAGACCAAGAGTCCTGTAACAAATCTATGGCATTTGGGGACCCCATTCAGTTTCTATGATTCACCATTTTTTTTACGTAGTGATACAAGTTTCACTGAAGTCAGGTACAGTAATTCTGTCAGGCCCTGAAGCAGCCTCTTTGAATTGGGATGATCCACTTACTGATACACAGAACATACAAGATATTATTTGTAATTTTATCAAAATAGATTTGTGTGCCAAAAGCTTTCTTACTGCATTTTAAATACATACTCAGATCAGAGAAACACAGAAACAAAAAAGTGGGGTTTGGATGAAAGCATTTTAAATGACAGAGGAGATTTTTGTCCACAGTCAAGAACTTTTCAGTGAAAGCATTTTTCATCTTTGACTGATCTGTTTCAATATATCTGTAGGTACTGAGATTCAGAGTTAAAGAAGTTTCTAAATCTATCAGTGGAACCACTGAAATCCACAGGATTATCATGATGAGCAATTAGTTATCCGTAGGAGACCTTGAATTAGTGAAAATAGAGCCAAACTGCTACATAGTGATGCAATCACTCAATAGTGATAGCAATGGACATATAAACAGATAATTCTGTTTTAAATAGATGTCATTACAGATACTGTAAACAAGATATTTGTATCTAAGCAGCACTGACTGAAACAAATTACAAAGTGATAAACACAGAAGAACAATGCCTTGTATCAGATACATCTGTGTACAAGGGCTACAAAATGCCCAAACACTTGAATCCCTTGCACTGAGATAAATATGTTTATATTGTATCTTTTAAAAGGTCCAGATTATCCTGCTAATCCAGTTGTCTTCCCTTTCTGTTCCAAATAATTTGAAACTGCTTCAAAAGAAGAGTTTTTTCTTGAAATTGGAGGTACTTTTTTAATTCTATTGATTCAAACTTGTTTTAAAACAAGAAAAAACATTCCAGCCACCTTCAACTAAGTATTACAGTATTGTGTTCAAGAATGTTTCTGAATGTGCATTAGTAAAATAAAATAAAATAAAACACAACCCCCCCCAAAAAACCAATATATTTCTCCCATGAAGTTTGAAACCATTCATAAAATAATAACTTGTGACTAGAAATGACTAGCATCACTAGTGTCCTGGTGAAACTGGACATTATTTCAGACCAGAAATATTGACTTTATGAACCTCATCATTAAATGTGTGGGTTTTCCAATTTGACAATTTTACATAAATTCAATAAAAGTTTTATGAGATTTAACTACCACACAATTTGCACTTAAACATTATCTTTATAAACTCCTGAATACTCTGTCTGAGATTATGACTAAACCAGAAAACCCACCCACATTTCCTTCACATTCCTCCAAGGATATATCTACTATGATACCATTTTCCCACACTAATTACAGGCACTGTTTTCAAATTCCTGGTAGCAGTACATATGCTTTTCAAATCACCTCCTATCAGCTGACATTGATAAGAGGAATTATTTCAAAGGTGATAAAATCAAAATAATTTTACCATTTGCCTTCAATTTGGCTGCAAATGTTATTTCAAGCTCTCTGACTTAACAGTAGAGAAATAATATATTTTCTATTTTTATTTAGACAGATTATTTAATTTGAAAATACCAAATTGCATTTCTTGTAGATCACTTATAAATTAGATCACAGAACTAAGAAGCAGCTCTGAAATATGCCCTGATGGCTGTATGCAGCTTATTGGCTGCTAAAAAGCTGACACTTTTTTAAACATTACTGACTTTTACAGGAAGGATTTGCATTTTTGTTTTTCCTCTGTTCACCCCTGCTCTATGTGTTGTTTGCTTGTATTATTTAAGACATCTGTATGTAGGTACAGACTTTAATTTTCTTGAAGGAATGGAGTAGTGGAGTAAGAGAACTGAGATGAATGTTTGAAGAGACACTGGCCAATTTTAAAGACAGAATTTAAAAGCTCTGTAGAAGGCAGGTATCATGTTTACCATAAAAACTTTAGAACCATGAACAAGCATGGTAATATCATGGTTTAGTGGGTTTCTCCCTGCCAATGGCTGACAATCTGTATATGCTTAAATTTCATTGTGAAAAAAAAAAGTTAGTTTAAATTACATTTTATGTGGCTTTCACAATAAGCTAAGCAGATGTAGACTTTAATTAGGTTTCTGTAAATATTATACAGGAGAGCTAGGAATTGTTCTGAGAAGTGTTTTATTAAAAACTAGTTTAAAGCTGATACGTTTCTCTTCTTTCTTGAGATTTGCAATTGACTGACACTAGTTTCAACTTTTCTGTTATTACAGACCATGCTCATAGCAACAGACTAATTTATTGCCCAAACAGGGTCATCTGACTTGTGTGGATATTTCAGCTATACTACTCAAAAACTAGTTCTTTAAAAAATTTTTTTAAAGTTTTGAGTTCTCTAATTTTAAAATCCTCACAAAATTCAATCAATTTTTCAAGATTTTTTCCTCGAGAAATCATTTATTCTTTAGCCAAAACATATGGACATGATGAAGAGAAGCTGAGTCCAAAGAGTACCTGTTTTTGATAAAGCAATTTACCCAGTGCCACAGACAAAATGAATTTTTAATGCTTGGGATCAGTTACTGATAGCGATATCTGGAAGGCCAGTTTTTCACGCTGTTCTCACTAGATATTTCCAAGGAAATTGCCATGGTTTAATCACCATGAGATTTTCTTCAATTATTTTTGTCAATTCCTACTTGGTCAAAATTATGCACTGAAAATCATGTTTATCATAAGAACATGAGCACCATAACTACTAATAATAGTAACATCTAAAGTAAAGATCATATAGTATCTTTGGATCATAGTTAACAAAATTTAGTTTCTGTATGGTTTAGTTTAGTGCTTAGGATTTTTACTATTTGTTTTTCTTTTTGTTTGGTTTTAATTCAATTTGCTTTCTAATTTCTTAGTAGACGACGGTATCCATGGATCTATAAACATTATATTACTCATCTAAAGTTCATCATGAGAAAGAACCAGTCATCAGAGACTTTACCAAAATTCTTTAGAGGTTTCCTCTAAAGACAGAAGTCCTATCAGAACAAAGTTCAAAGCAGCATAATGTTGGGTGGTGCAGGTTTTCTGGTGAAGGTACAGAAGCACGTTTTCCTAAACTCTTCTGAAACTGCTGTTGTAAAGGTCTCTTCCATGCTGTCATCAAAAAAAAAAATTCTTCCTAAACTAAGTTTGAAAACTTAAAGTTCCTGAAATGCTTTCTCAATTTCTACTTTTGTTTTCCAAGACCACAACAGAAAATTTTCTAGTAAATAATGCACCATTTGAATCCAGACAGGTTAACATCAGGCTCTTGTGACCGGCACTGCAGGGCCAAGTATCAAAATGTGAAAAACAGCTGAGCATGGATTAAATTAATCCTAGTTTTTTCTTGCATCCTTTTCAGTTCAAACCCAAACTCACTACAAGCCATCTTCACTATGGTTTCAAAATGTTCATATAGTCAGTAATGGCTCCAAAAGTAGTTCAGAAACTTCTCTCCCTCCTTTGGCTTCTCCTTTTGCTCTGGGATCTCTTGGGATATGAGACTTGATTGTCTCCAAGATCTGCAATCAGCCCTGTGACCCACTTGTGCATCAGTTTGCTCACGACTGTGTGACTTCATTTGCTGGGGTGAAGCAGGGGCAGCCTCCACTCACCACACTTCTCTTCCTGCTTTGGGGTTTACTTGGTTTTCTGTTTCCTCTGTGGATGAAAATTACTACTGTGGTTTCAAGATCATAATGCTCGTGTAGGCATGTTCCTTCTTTCTTGGGTTTGTGATTGGTCACTGACACACTGTAAGTTGTCATACAAGGTGAATTACAAATGGTAGAAATGCTAGCCTGTAGCTGAGGGTGCTCCTATGCCAACTGTCCACCAGTTCAAAGGCCCTTTGCTGTAAGCTCGGTAAATGCTGGGTCTCCATTCAGACAGATTTGTTGCTCAGGGACAGATTTCCCCAGAAATCCAATAAGCATTTCAATCAACTTGATCTTATTTAGTTCATGGTATTCAAAGAAAGGTGGATCTCTAGTTTATCTATTCCCCTTTATTGATCCTAACTCATTGTATTTTTTAAAAAAATCAAAATAATGACATGCCTTACTTTTGAATAGCTTGCCAAACAGATATTTAACATTATATCTTCTACTAAGAACCCATAGTTTGCATTCTAGTTTTATTTTGTTACAGTTATTTTGCTTATTTCTCATGTTGTTCAGTGATGCTGATCAGCAATGCAGGAAAGAATAAGGGAAAATATGCTGCTTCTGCATCATGGTCTTCACTTTACAATACATTTGCTTAGCACTTATTGCAATGGAGCTTTGATGTCACTGGCTTCTGGAAGCGACTGGAAATATCAGTATTCAATAATTATAATAATGCAAAACTTCCTTACTTTCTTCATTTCAGTCAGTGTCATTCAATTACAGGAGTTCACCATTAAGCAGTTTATCTTTGATCTGATTTGTTCTTATTTACAAAGTAAAACAGGGAAAATACAATACAGATAGTGTCAGAGAAAGAAAAAATAGAACATTTTCTCTTTCAATCCCTTAATTTCAATTTTTTAATGACAGCTTTCTTACTACAGGTATTCATCTAATTCAGTTCAGGTTGCCCAAAATTTTTCACAGTAAAAGGCTTATTTTTAATTGCCAGGCACCAGGCTACAAGCTGAAATTTTTCATGCCAGATGTCTGACTTAGATTGGGTATTGATTTTCTTTTCTTCAGAACTTCAGGAAAAAAACAAAGCAAAACAAAACATTAGTTGCTTCTGAGATTTGCATAAAGCAGCTACAGAAACTGACTGGACCTATCTCTTAAATATATAAATCTATACAAAGGTGTCACATATTCCCTTAGTGTGCTCTGTAGATAAAATTATCTGTATTTCTGAAGTACTAATTCTTTGCACCACAGAAACCTGGAGAAAATCACCAGTTTTATTTTCATTGCAAAGTTTGAATGAAGTGTACTTGTAAGGCCACATGGTTAATGAGAAATATAAAAAGAAATAGTGAAGATCAACTCTTATTGGAAGAGACAGGCATCTCAAAGAAAAATCAGTATATGATTATGCAGTTAAAGACTCAAAAAGTACATGGACAAGAGGACATTAAGATTTCACACACTTCTGCTTCTCTTATATTTTTAAGTACTAAACTTTGGATTCTTACAATTCTTTGTTTTGTTTTGCTTGTTTGTTTTATACTAAAAACTGTCTGGAACTATAGCACAGAATTTAAAAATGCATCACATAGCATTTATCACAGTACAAAAAAAAAATCTGTTTCTTTGACACCTTATCCAGTTGACTATCAAAAGAGTCACATCAGTGATCTACACTGTCTGGAATCCTAAAAGCTCAGAGCTGCAGCTGTATCTTCCCAGCAAGGTAACCAGAGACTGCAAATAACCATCAAATATTTCTTCCAAAAGAGTTCTCATCCAGGTGGGGTTTTTGTGAGCTGTTGAGCAAATGGATGGATAATTTCATTGAGAACTCCATGGTTAATCAAGAAACTGTGGAAGGAATCTAAGATGGATACTACCCCAAAAAGCACAAGATGGAGAGGTCTTTTTTTTAGACTAATTCTACATAAAACTTTCTGTAAGTGTCAGGAAAACTCTAAATATAGAGTTTAAACTAAGCTGTAGTGAAAGTTTTTTTTTTATTAAGGGAACACACCTCAAAACCCTGGGATTGGCTAGTTGCTGTTGTTGTTGGTTTTTTTCCTTAAGAATAATAATGTTTTTAAGTAATTCTGCAATCCAAAATCATAAAATGCATAATTACACCATGAAAATTTTAAACATAGAAATCTATCAAAAAACTAAAATTTTGCCTCAAAAGTTTACATAGCCATATAGATATTTATTGTTTAGATGTCCTACATCATGACTTAAACCTGTGACTTCCTTAATATTGAGAATAACAGCCCTCCACATAAATGTTTGCTGGCAGTAGACTTCAGTTTCTGTCCCTCACTTTCCTATTATTCAAACTCCTCTGGGACCAGCTAGCAGGAAGCATTAAAAAACAAAACAAAACTGGGTGACTGTTTAGCCTAATTTTCCCTGAAAAGATGATTTTTTATTTTTATCAGCTCAGTTAGTTGTATCCAGGGTGACCTTTTCCTAAGAAAATCTCGGTGATGGACATACATTTAAAAATGCAAAAATCTGTGCTATTACCAAGAGGGAGTCCAAATAACCATATGTGGGCTCAATAATTCTTTGTAAATATTATAACACCTCTGCTTAAAAGACAGGTATTGTACATGAAAGCTAACTTCCATTGTTTCCACAAAACACTCCTTAATAGCTGTATCAAAAAATGTGATTAAAAGCAGGAGTCCGTGTCAACTTTCATAAAATCATAGAATGGTTTGGGTTGGAATGGACCTTAAAGATCATTTAGTTCTAATCCCCCTGCCATGAGCAGGGACACCTTTCACTAGAAAGTGTGTCCTTTCTTAAATATAAATGAAACTAAGCTTCAGGATTTATTTTCAAACAGCATATTTTAAAACTATGTTCTTTTAAAAAAGAAAATTATGTTTAGATGCAGTGCAATTGCTTTAGAAGACAAAAACTACCAATGTTTTGTCTCTTTTCCTGGAAGAGATGACCTGAGTTGTGTTTCAACAGCAGAAGTTATTCTCTTTGGAAACGTGGTCAGGTCTCACATGGAATCCATCTTGCAATTGTATGAAATATCTCTAGCACCAAAGCACATCTTTTCCCAAGGGACATAAAATTTGCTGTACTCATTTGTGCACACCCTCAGATATCATGAGAGCTGAGCTCTGTGGGGTGTGGCTGATGGGTGCTGTTGGGTAGAATGCACACAGGGATCCAGTGTAGCACAGTCCTTTTCCAAAAGAAAGCACTAGAAATCTACCTGATATAGTAGTAGTAGATGAGAAAAGAAGGCATAGTAAATAAACTAATATTCACTAAAATAATTGTCTCAGTCCTTCTCAACTACATCCAGGTGAAGGCAATTTCAAAGCTCAAAGCTGTATCAACTAAAGGAACCTAGAGCTTAAATGGAAATCTCATGAGAGGATGTGTAATTTGACTTATTGGCAGTTAAGTAACTACAGGAGTAAAGTAGACATGTAAGGCAAAACTTGGACAGAGTTGGTTCATTGAGTGGACAGTTGCAAATTGTTTTAGAGCATCAAAGAGACAAAACTTGTCACAAGAGCCTACATAAATTAAAAATAGTAGGTGTTCAGGATTTTAGTGAATTTCATTAAAATATAGTTTATTTTAAATTAAATATTTTCTAAAAATAATTATAATGAAAAATAGTTTTCCCATTCCAGTTCCATAAAAAAGTGTTACTATAACCCACTAAGTACAAAAGAAATTTCTTGTAGTCTTCATTGAAGATCAGAGTTGGGATTTAATTTCAGAAAGGAATTTTTTTTTCCATTGGTTAATACTTTTTTCATTTGCCTTAGACAGGTTTGAGCCATGCTTTGAATGGTCATGACTGGATTTTTTTGTATTAAGCTGAACAAAACCAGACTAAATTGTAATTAAAACTTTGTGTGATTTAGTTTAACATCCTCTTTAGCATCCAAGTATTTTCTATCATATTTTAATTGCTAGAACTTGGTTTTTTTCTTTCTAACTAAGACACCCTCACTGTTTCCAAGGAGGTGTACAACTTCTACCTACCATTTGTATATTAACCATATGTATGTGTGTGTGTGGGTGTGTGTATATATATATACACACATACATATATATGAAATAGCTCTAAATACCTATTTGCGTTTCCTCCATGGCAGTATTTCTGTTTAGGTGGTGCCTTGATGGTCACCTGTGTCTAAGACATGTCTCAGCTGCCTACTGCTGGGAGGAGGTTCTTACTGTGCACTCCCAAGGCAAGCATTGCACCAGTAGAGTCACTGAACAACCCATGAGTCTGGCTGACAAAAATAGTAACATTTCTAACCTTTAATTCTTTAGCCACCTTTATGTGGGTTTCTCAAGTGAGGCAAGACTTGAAAGCAGTCTTATGCACACAATCAATTTATGAGTGCACAATCATAATTTATTGCCCATGAGGCACATAAATGGCTGGGGCTAACGTGGTATGATGTGCTCAGCAGTTCGTGAGCAGGCAGACAAAGCTGCTCTGCTAGCCAAGCTGGCCAGGCAGTTGGCAAAAATGCAGGAAAGTGCCAGCCCTTGGGTCGCTCTTTGCAGTAGACCGAGCTTTTATGAATTGCCACCTTTCTCCTCTCTGACTTTAGATCCTCCCATATTGCAGTTTTCCTCTTGAATCTAGGATGATTTCAGATTTTCTGCTTCAAGTTAGTTCTTTTGCCAGTTGCAGTTCTGTATGCCTGTGGGCTTTTTATTTCTACTTTTCAACTTACATGAGCCAATGGCCCATGTTAACTGCCTCTCAAGAGCTGACAGAGAATGTCACAGTTCAGCATGATCTTCCCTTTCTCAAAACTGGGGCAAGGGTATGTGTGGGTCCCCTTTGCACGTGTACACTTATTCTCAGCACTTAGAAACTCACTGTCCAGCATCATTTGGAGACAGAGAGGAAAAGTGCAAGCACAAGAAGCTGGCAGGTGAGGTTTATAAGAGGCACGGCAAAAAAAAAGGAGTCTCCCAAAGAACTAGCTGTCCCAGATCTGAGAAAGGCCAATGCATGTTCAACAAGGTTTGGAAGGGAGGTGTGGCAAAAGATGGTCCTGACCAGCCTCTCACAGACATACCTTGGCTTGGTGCTTGCCCAGTGCCAGGCCCAGGGGTAGCAAGGAAAGGCTGCCAGGGAGGGCAAGGAGAGCACAGAGCTCACCTTCCCTCCCCCTAGCTCTGCTTTCTTCCCTTTCTCCATCACTCTTTTCAATATGTCTTTTTAGATCAGCCCTTTCTTTTCTTCCTTTTTCCCGTTGGTTCAATATGATCCCGTTCCTTCCTGTTTCCCCTCATTCCCTTTTGTCTTCTCACCTCAATTTCACTTCCTAACCCTGCTTCCCTGCCATGACACGACAAACAGTCTCCCTTGAGTCATCCTTACTTCCCCCCAACGTCCCCTATCACTCTGACGTCTTTCCCCCTTCCTCCCCCCAGCTCTGACGGACGCAGTCCTCTCACCCCAATGAACCCTCCTCCTTTATAAAGAGATTTTCCTCTTTTTAATCCACGAGACCCCCGTCGCAGCCTCAGCACTCGGCGCACCGTCGGCACCGNGGTACGGGGCTGCCGCTCTCTGCGTCGCTCGGGAGTTTTCCCCCGCTGTAGTTCGTATACTTCAACATTTCTGCCTTCCAACAGCTTTTAAGCTTTCCGTTTGCTTCCCATATTGTGAGAGAACAGATTTATACGTTTCATGCTGGACAATTAAATGTTGCAAAAAAGAAATCGCAGATTTTTAAATACGGGAGATGTTACAAGGGGGACAAGACCAGGTATCCCAATTCAAACACTTTAAAGATGTGTTTCGCTGTTGTAGCTATTACTTATACGTAGTTCTAGTATTACTTAAGGCAGTTTTGTCTTCAAAATAGAGATTTTTGTAGTAGTCCACATGGCCAAGATCTCCTATCTCTTGTAACAAACTAGTCTGTGACTGAAAAGTTCCCAGATTTTGCTGATACCAAAATAATTCAGTGCTCAATAACTGACTTCTAAGGATAGTTTAGCTTTCACCCACGTCATTCATTCCCCTTTGTGTTCAGAGACTGTAACCACTGGTTGTTGCTCCACAGGCGTTTTAATTGGCATGTGACATTAATCTCAATTACATCTGAAATTCTCATTTCACAAATCCACCGGAATAGTCTCTTGAAAAACCATCTGAGGGCTTTTGTACACTGATTCTAAAAAGCAGACATGCTAAAAGCAGACCTATTATTTTATTCTCTCCAGAGGTCTTAATGAAATAGTGATAAAAGAAACAGTTGGGTCTTCAACATGGCTTTCCATGTGGAGGGACTGGTGGCCATAGTTGTCTTCTACCTGGCAATCCTGGCAGTAGGGATATGGGCTGCTTGGAAAACCAAGAACAGCGGCAGCGAAGGAGATCGCAGCGAAGCTATTATAGTCGGTGGAAGAGACATTGGTTTGCTAGTTGGTGGATTTACAATGACAGGTATGTAAAAGAGCACCTTATTGCTTCCTAGTCAGTGTATAACTTGTCAGTTTTCCATCTGAATGAATTCCAATCTGCATGTTGAGTAATGCAAAGTGGGGAAAATATATATACTTTTTATCCACTTTTTTAATGAACAGCCAAATGTAGCATCTGTATAAAAACAACATATATTTGTAAATCTTACAGGAAGAATATATTTTAACTAATTTTCATATATTTTCATTCCATATTCATCTGTAGATCAGATATTTTCGGGACAAAAGTACGGAATTAATATAGATTAATTAGAAAGTTTTTTTAAAACTGTTATTGTTTTTAAACCCATCCAAATTTGAGTGTTATTCTTGGGTTTCTTTAATCTGAGTGTAGGGAAAAAGATTGGTGGGGAGGGGAGGGTGTACAACATAAATTAACTTTTAAAAGAAAATTGGCATAACTCCAGACTTGTAACTGTACAGATTTCAGCAAACTTATTTTGTGGATTCTTTTAGCTTCTTTTTCAGCAGTTGGGCAAAATAATGCTTTACTCTCAATAGTAGTATCAGTAAGAAAAGGCTGGGCGAAGGAAGAGTTCTTCACTGATTTTGTAAACAGTGCTCTCTGACTCCCAGAGCCAGTCAAACCAGCCATCTTACCTGGGTAAATAAGATATTCACAGTACTGTCCAAAATCTCAAAACTTCTATTATGGTATTGGAACAAAAATGCATTATAAGAGCGAATTTGCCCACATTATATTAAGGCAAAGTAATGTTTACGCATGGTGGGTTTTTTTATTCTTAATTTAATCTATATCCTATTCAGGCAAAGCCCTTTCAATTGTCAAATTGAATTTATCTGACTATATTTATGTTTTGGTGTTTTGCCCTGTTCTGCTTTCACAATTATCTAATAAGGAAGAGCCAGGTAAAACTTGAGCCAAAACTCTGCATTCTTTATTTGAGATAAATTCACATTCTTTTGCAGGGGCATTTTGCTCATTCAAAGACTGAATGTTTACATATTGAGTAAAGAATGTTTGTAAAAGTTAATAAAGTCTGAATACAGTCAGATGGTCTACTTTTTGCACTATGCTGTAATTTACTGTATCACGCATCCATCAGCTACTGGTGCATAAGATATGACGAGAGCCTGCTCATAGTGAGAGCTGGTTAGACTGCTTTCTGCTGAATGAAATGTTTTCAAGGGCACTGAAACCAGAATATTTTGCAGAAATATTGGTTGCCACAAAACAATAAACACTAAATCAGGGGAGTTGAGATAAAAAAAGGCATTTCCAACAGAAGTGGCTACGACCAACAGCTTTGCATATAGAAGGTACAAATTCTGGTCTCCTTAATCCTATTTTGCAGGAATATTTTGTGTAACAGCTGAAGCGCAGATGAGACCTGAACTGGGATTTCCTATATCTCAGGCATGTTCTGTAGCCACCACAATTCACACCCACACATGTTCATCCTGTGTTATGCAAGCTCTAGAAATGGCGCAGTATCTCATCTTTGCAGCAGAATATCAGACTGATTCCAAAGCCTTTGGGTAGCTAAAACTATCACGGATTTTTTACTGTCAAGGCTGACACTCTTTCTCCCCCATGTCTTCCTTAAATCTGGCAATTAAAGCTTGATATGGCAACTAACCTACCTTTCAGTTGTTTTGAACCACGCCTGGCGCATAAAGCGAGATCTGGGCACAAATCTGCTGAGCCAGGGGTTAGTCCGGGTTTTCTTTCGGTGAGGCTGTTTGCGGCACTCGACTTCTAAAGTCATAACAAAACAATTATGAAAGTAAACTGATGAAAATCCACAATAATTTTTACAGGTTGATAATTGTTACAAAATGGAGACATTATTCAAGGGCATACTTGCTTTTTAAAAAATGGTCGATGCTGGTTTTGCACCTTGCAACCATGACTATTCACAATACATGACTATTCCAACATCATCTTTATGTTTTTCAGGTTGAACTGTCTAAATATAAATTAGAGAGCAAAGCCTACCCTGCAACAGGAAAATGAGAGTTGTTTTAAAGATCTTCAGAAAGGATATTTTTTTTATGTACATGAAGCACTTTGGGTTATGAGATAAGGCCTTATTCTCTCTTTTTTGACTGTGAAAAATGCTACAATGTTCCATGGGTATTGGCCATAAAAGTGGTAGAAGTTTCTAGGGTTACTTAGTGGAGAGAACGACAGGACTTAGCCTATAAATTTGAAATAAAATTCAGAACATAAGCATCAAAATTCCAGAGTAATTATAGCTGATTTTCTAAAAAACATTGAAAAATCTTAAAGCGCTACCTATGAATAACAGCTGTGGATATTTTTGGATATATGCTATGATCCTGAAGGAGAAAAAGCTGTATCAACCAGCTACTGAAATGCTGAACACAAAGCCTGTTGAAGGTTGAGTGTGTCTGCAAATAAGAAAACAGAAGGAGTGAAAAGGTTGAATTGTGGATGGATCACAGCAGCTTATATTAAAATGAAATAACATTGTACCATAGTACACACATTTAATCTGTGTATCATTTTTATATAATTATAGATAAAATGTTGCATTAAATACTAGCATTCCTTATTTTTTGAATGATTTTTTTTAAGAAGTGATATCAGCAACAAAATTGAATCTAATTTGATTTTAGTGATTGAGTTTAAACCTCAAAGGAAATAGTTGAGATTATGTAACTAAATGCTCACAAACATGACCCAAAAGGTAATAATCTATTGATGTAGTTTTTGCATTTTAGTTGGATAAAGCTATATACACCTTCCACATGAAAAAAAATATAAAAAATATTGCACAATTCTATTTTATTCTAATCCTTGGATCAAAATTTTCATTTTACAGAACTTGATGAGTTTATTAAGTAATTTGAGTGCTCAGACAAGGAATTCTTCCTGAAGAAGTGCCAAAAAATTTGGTTTCCTAGTATATATCACTATATATCAAGAACTCAGACATCAACTTCTGTGTGTCTCACAGGAACTAGAAGAAAAATTGCACTCCTTATCCTCAGTATTTGTCTGATCATTTTTTACATGGTGCATGTTTTAAATGGATGTTGGTATTTGCTGCATTTTTTTGTTCTTCAGACGGCAGGCAAAGAGAAGATTAAAATAGATTACCACATGAATGCTTCCATAGATTATTAAATATTGTATTCCTTTTGGCTGATTTAGGTAAAAACAAAAAGAATTTCACCAAAAATAATGGTATTAAACTAACTTTAAATTGTGGCTTAGCAAATGAGGATCAGAAAATTAATATCTAAGGTTGAAATCCCATCCTATCTTATACCTTTATTTCATTTCTAATGTATTTACCTGTGTCAGTGTACGTGCTGACTATCCATTCACTCCCTCAGAAAAAGACATATAACACTTTCCTAGAGCTCTGTGGTCCTTGACAGGTGTTCCAGAACAGTCATGTGCACAGAAAAATTGATTAGCAGCAAATTTTCAAGCACCAATCCAGAAATGAAGAAATAAAATTAAAAATAAGGGCTAAATCCTTCATGCCACCTTACACAGCAATATCTGTCTGCAGGGCAGACAGTGGAGGGTAATGACCCCTACAACATCACACAGAAGGGAATTGACTTGATCTCCTCCAGAAAAAAATAAGGGAGCTAGGCATGGCATCCAAGTGCCCCTTGGGGAACACCTGACACCTCTGTAGCAACTGTTGGCAAATCAGTGCTGGAGCTGGAAGCCCCCTTCACCACAGCTACAGCAATGTTGGACATCTGCCCTTGACTATGGGATATTATTCCCACCTGTAACCAAGTATATAATTAATGTAGAATTCCTGCTTATGCATTTTCTGGGGAAAGAGACAAATAAGCTTCCCTTGCTAAATATTTACTTTTTGATATTGTATACAGATGCTTATTCCATAAGACTATGCTGCTTGAGGCACAATAGGCAACACACATCCCAGGGAGTCACGGATTTTTCCGTAGAGAGTGGTGTCCCTCAGGGGTCCATGTTGGGACCAGTACTATTCAACAGCTTTTTCGGGGCCATGGACAATGGGATTGAGGGCACTCTCCAGCAAGGTTGCAGATGACACCAAGATGAGTGCTGTGGTTTATACTCTAGAGGGAAGGGATCCCATACAAAAGTACCTGGCCCAGCGAAAGAGGGCAAGTGTAAGATCCTTCACCTGGATCTGGGCAAACATGGATACAGGGTGGGTGATGAGTGGATTACGAGCAGCCCTGTTGAGAAAAACTTAGAATCACAGAATTGTAGAATCATCAGGATGGAAGAGACCTTCTAGATCATCGAACCCAGCTGTCAAGCCAGCACTACCACTGTAACCCCTAAACCACTTAAACCACATCACCCAGTGCCAGATCCAGACACCTCGTAAACACCTCCAGGGTTGGTAACTCCACCACCTCCCTGGGAAAGATATTCCAATGCCTGACTGCCCTAACAGTCAAACCTGTTTTCCTAACATCTAATCTGAATCTCACCTGTCTCAGCTTAAGACCATTTCCTCTTGTCCTTTTACTGCAGGCATGGTAGAAGAGACTGACCCCACATCTCTACATCCTCCTATCAGGCAGTTGTAGAGAGCAATGAGGTCCTACACTTCTCGAGACTAAGCACACCCAGCTGCCTCTGTTGTACCTCACCAGACATCTTTTCTAGATCTTTCATGACCTTGTCACCCTTTGCTGGATACCCTTCAGCATCAATGTCCTTTTTAAAGTGAGGGGCCCAGAACTGGGCGCAGTACTAGAGGTGCCGAGTACAAGGGGATGATGTCTTTCCTGGTCCTGCTGGCTGCCTATTGCTGATACAGGCCAGGCTGCCATTGGCCTTCTTGGCCACCTGGGCGCACATTTGCTCATGTTCAGCTGCTGTTGACCAGCACCTCCAGGTCCTTTTGTGCTGGGCTGTTTTCCAGACACTCTGTCCCCAGCCTGTAGCACTGCCTGGGGTTGTTGCGACCAAAGCCTAAGACTCTCAGCACTTGGTCTTGTTGAACCTCATGCAGCTGGCCTCAGCCCATCTCTCCAGCCTGTCCATATTTTACACTCCTGCAGATCGACACTCTGACCCAACTTTGTCTTACCTGCACATTTGCTAATGGTAGACTTAATCCCCTCATCCAGATAATCAGTAAAGATATTAAACAGGACTGGGCCCAACATTGACCTCTGGGACAGGCTGAGAGAGTGGGGGTTGTTTAGCCTGGACAGGAGAAAGATCTGTGCAGCCCTGATAGCAGCCTTATAGTACCTAAAGGGGACTCATAGAAAAGATGGGGATCAGGACATGTAGTGATAGGATGAGGTGTAGAGGTAGGGAATTGAAGGGTAGATTTAGATTATATATTAGGAAGAAATTCTTACTATGAGGTTGGTGACACACTGGAACAGGTTGCCCAGAGATGTTGTGGTTGCCCCATCCCTGGAAGTGTTTAAGGACAGGTTTGACAGGGCCTTGAGCAACCTGGTCTAGTGGGTGGCATCCCTGCCCATCACAGAGGGTTTATAAATAGAAGATTATTAAGGTTCCTTTCAATCCAAACAATTCCATAATTCTAGAACTCTGGCAAAGTATCACACTCCCCTCTATCTTAATTCACACTGTAAAGACTCACAAAATCCCAAATGTTTGACAACTTTTTATGTAGATTATGTATCCTTGCTCTTCTCGTTAAGAATCAGTCTTAATCCATCTTCCCCATGTGGCCCCATATGGGCATCACTCACTCCTTATCTCTGTAGTACATAATAGCTCTTGATAACCAAAAGTCTACTCATAAGAGGTCTCCTTGGGTCACTTCTTTTGTTGCAGCCTTTCTCCACATGCACACCCCTCATAAAAGGCCATTATACCATTTCCAACAACAAAATGGTTCATTCCTGTGCTTCAAATTGCTGAAAGGAGGACAATTGTAATTCTCTGGTTGCTGGAGATCTTTGATTCTAAAGCTATAGTGAAATTCAGCAAAATACCCTCTAGTAGTACTTGAGAGATATCACAGTCAAGTGGAAAATAGTAGTTATTTCGCTCTTAATGAAATTTCTGAAGGAATTTTATTAAATTTTCTTAATTCATTTTTCTCTCCAATTGTTTGTCTTAAACACAAAATCAAGTTTGCTTGTATGACAGTGGATGATGAGAAAATTCTGTGGAATGTTTAAGGAAAATACATTTCAAACTATTGTGACTTTTTACACAGAAACCCTAACTACTCTTACATGAAAAAGTAAAGGCTTCTGACACAAACCAAAACATCATTAAAAAAATCTAGGACTTGTAATGGTCTGTCTGCCCTTGTTCAAACTGCAAACTTGGATTTTTAAAACTTGCTCATTATACATTAGAGATAATAAAAAAATTTTTTGCATGGAATCTGCAAACAGAAAGGGATGAACTTTATTACTTGATTTGTTATGAAATATTTTTGCAGATACAATCACAACACATTTCTGTGTTGGAGTTTTTCTCTCATATATACTGTTGATCCCAAATTCTCAAATGTAGAAACTTCCCTTAAAGGCAGGGAATCAACTCATTAAGTGTCAGAGCTCAGTATATTAAAAACACTGCTTTTTGGAGAGAGAGATAAAATCAGAAATATTGGACATAGCACATATCCTTTATTGAATATAGCTCAAGGAAGCATAAAATAAATGAATTAAAGTTTAGAACTTATATGGCAACAAAAAAAGCATCACAACTCTATACAGAAATATTTTGAGAGCTCAGAGTTTATTAGTATGCTTTACGTAGCAACAATTAAAAATTTAATAAGGTTTAAAAGGCTTTTTTTTTCATGAAGGTCCTGGTAAATAATGTGTTCATTAACTTTTGCCTAATTTAAATGTTCTTTATACCTTATACCTTATACCTCTTATACTTCTCCTTCTTATACGTCTCCTACTAACACAAAAAAAAATAGTAATGGTAAATAAGTAGTGGGGGACTCAACCCTCACATCTTCACTGACTACATAGAAACTTAGACACTTTGATTGCCTCAATCCATTTGACTTCTTTTTTCATATGGTTAGGCTGTAAATTCAAATTAGGGCTGCCTTTAATAAAAGGATGCCATGCCTGGCACTTGTATTGTTCATATAATAAAAAAATAACCATATTATACATAATGATGATTTTATTATACAGTGTGTGAGCTTTCCTTTCTTTGTGGATATTAAAGACTTTTCCATCTCTTCCTTTTCAGCCACATGGGTAGGAGGAGGTTACATCAATGGGACAGCAGAAGCTGTGTATGTCCCAGACTATGGTCTAGCTTGGGCTCAGGCTCCTATTGGATATTCCCTTAGCCTGATTTTAGGTAAGCAAATACTAAAACTAATAGTCCCTCATTTTAAAGAGTTCTAATGTCAGGTTCATTCTTTGAAATAAAAAACTAGGGTCTGATAAAAGGTTGCTGAGGTAAACTGGATCCCTTCTTCTGGTACATTTGGCTATTGAAAAAACAAAACAAAACAAAAAAATCTCTATAAATAGTTTGATATCTCAAGTCTCCTAAATTGCTTGCCAAGACCTATTTGATTATTACAAACATATTCTTCAGGGGGAGGGGCTGTGTCTTTAAATTGTCAATACCAAGTTTTATGTATTCAAGTTTTCTTTAATTGCCTATATGATCTGGAACATGACCCAGGTGCCCAGGTATCAGTACACCTATAAATCTTGGAATTAGACAAATATCCTTTTGGGTTAGGAAAGTGCTTATACTTTATAGATTTCCATCAAGAATCTAGGTAACTTTTCTGATTTTGTGTAGGAAGTATGCAGCACATATTTCCTCAGACTGGAAACTATTTCCTTAAAACTGAAACATGCAACCTCTTAAATGTAGTACAAAACTCTAAATCACATGTCAGAATGCAAACGCAGAATCCTGATATATGCAGGGTGTAAAATACAGACAGCATTACAAGTTTTAATGCTGCAATAATGATGCAATTGTTTACAAAGCATGTTGTTACAGAAAAAAAGATACTGTGTTTTTCATATTTCCTTAATGGGACTGATATACTCACCTTTCTAATACTACTTGACCTCTCAGTCTATTCTGAGTCTATTCTGAGGTCCTCCTACCTAATCTGTCCCTTTGTTTCCTTTGGTTGCTTATCCAGATCCTCTTTCACATTTTATTTCTTCCTATACAGCTTGTTTTCCTTCGTCTTTCTTTTTTCCCCTTGAAAATGTTTTCCAATGGCCTGTCCTAGTTATCCTCACTTCCCAGGCAGGAACCTCCCCCTCTGTAGATGTCCCTCCCTGCTGGCATGTGCAGTCCAGCTCCAGTTCTGGCAGTGGTTGCCATCCCTGAGAACAGCTCTAGCTGCTGTAAGGAAAACAGTGACTGTGGATGTCTGCCTGGAGATGACCTGGTGTCATAATGAGGTCATGAGGGTCACGATCCATCGGTGTCATTAACCAGCTCTTAGGATTGGAGTCACAGGCATCCTCCTGGCTCTCAGCCTCTGCAGAATTGACACAAATTAACAACAGTCCAGAAGAGTTAGCCTCTCTGCTTGTTTTCAGCTGTTTATAGATACCCAGACTTGTTTTCCTGAAACTTATGATGGCCACTGCAGAGAAAAGCAGTCCATGTGTGTAACCAAATATCTCTCTGGGCATGATGTGTACGTGAAGGCTTGAGGGGAGGAATTCTTTATCCTTCTTTAAAAAAATACATAATCAAAATTATAAATACAAGACTGGGAGAAATATTACTGCTTCAGACAGGAAGTATTTAAGATTGATGTAATCTCCCTGTTTGTTCTACATATAATTTTATTTTCCTTATTTTTTCAAGCAATTTAGTTTTAAAAGTTAGAATGCCTCTTATTTCCTTTGACAGATATTTGAACATCCTAATAGATTATGGTTTTTTTTTTTCAATTGTTTTTTGCATTGATGGCAAAACAAGTAGAAAAGAAAAAAAATCCATTACCAAACCAAAAAATCCCCAAAAAAAAAAAAAAAAGGAAGATTTTCTGAATCTACCTGCCTACTAAACACAGTATTCACATAAGCAGTATGGATTGGGATAACAGTGTGCTACCCAGTACCTTCTGTTCAGGGAACTTGATGAAATTAAGTAATATGAGTTATAAAAGGCA
Source organism: Ploceus nigricollis (assembly GCA_013399945.1). Lineage (NCBI taxonomy): Eukaryota > Metazoa > Chordata > Aves > Passeriformes > Ploceidae > Ploceus > Ploceus nigricollis. Next base: position 1,085,262 of record VXBC01002309.1, read on the forward strand.
ATACTTAGAAATTTGGAAAATCTTCTGCACAATACAATGAATAAATGACATATCTTTTCATGAGGAGCCTAATTAGGGGTTGCCAAATGCCATACAGTATATCTTATTGGGAACTGACAGGGTTTCCAGTTCATTATTATACCTTATACAGCAGTTTTACTGTGGTGACTTGGTTGTTATAGTCATGTACAGATCTCAGCTATGCAGGTTTCCATACAAGGGCTTTTTCAGCTTTCCTCAGATAGGCCCTTTTTTTCCCCAAGACAGAAAGAATTTGAGGAGGGTAGGCCCTTGCACATTTGTGTACATATCCAGCCCATATACCAGCCAGGCAGAGTGGAATAGTGATATATCAAAATTCTTGAACATACATAAGTGAAATAACCATATGACAAATATTCATGGAATCTGACACTGACAGAACTCAGAAGACCTCTGACCTATCCTGCAGGCGTACTAAAGTTGTTTCAAACATACATAATAAATCTGAATTGTCCTGAAATAATCAGATTTGCTGTGTGTGCACTAAACCACATGTGAAATTCTATTTCTGATTCAGGAATCTCAGATGGCTTTATTTTTAGAGTAGGACTACATGAAACTTCATGCTGGATTCTGGTCTAAGAATAACAGAATTAGGAAGAAAAGCTATTCTCTTAGGCTAATCCAAAATTAGACAAAATTCTGACAGCATCCATAATGGGAGATTACATAAACTGAGCCAGAAAAATAAGAAAAAGCCTTTTTTTAAACCATCAGTCTATAGATACTAATGGAGTGTGTGTGTTTAAGTAATTCTGTAGACATATGTAAGAGTTTCCAGAGGATATTTTAATTGTACTTTTTACTTACAAACAAACAAACAAACAAATAGTATTGGTGACATTTTTGTACCCTTAACTGACAATGAATGTTTTATCCCTTAATGGTCATGCATTTCTAAACTGCAGCTGGTGTCTTACACAGCTTTTTCTTTGTAGGTGGCCTTTTTTTTGCAAAACCCATGCGATCCAAAGGCTATGTGACAATGCTGGACCCCTTTCAGCAGCTTTATGGAAAAAGGATGGGAGGACTACTGTTTATTCCAGCTTTAATGGGAGAAATGTTTTGGGCTGCTGCCATCTTCTCTGCCTTAGGTAAGGAAAAAGCAGTATAAATATTAATTTATTACAGGTAGGAATTATTAAGAATATCAGAAATGCATTAAAATTCTGGCTTCAAATGGTAACTGTTCAAGCCAAGTGATTCAGACTGTGACATTTTTAAGACCCATGCTAACTAGCAAATAAATCTGGTAATGCTACCCCTTTATTATTTTGATAAGGGAAAGATATGCAAAGTATCTATTCATTTTCACATACCTTTAAGTTGTCCCTCTTCAAAGAGCATGAAAGGATTTAGGAACAAATTTCTGTTAATAGTGAGGGTGACATAAGTGATTGCAAGTACCTCTTTTGTGTCAAATTTGAACCAGCTTTTCTTTTACATCTCTAGGATGAGAGAAGCCAGTCAAAATTTCCCTTAATGATATGTAACAGCATTCCCAATGCATCTAAACAAAATAATCCTTTGCATATAGGAGATCTACATATACAGACCATTCCATAACACAAACTATAGAAGTAAACCTGATGCTGATCAATAAATTGAAGAATTCTTCAGTTCTAAATGGCTTTCTTCTTGACAAAATGAAGAAAACACTCAAGAAAGGATTTGGAGAATTAGTGAAACTATGACTCAACAGAAAATCACTCAACTACTCATCCAGTCCTGAAAAAAAATCAGCTTCCAGGGTTTTTAATTATATTTCAGGCCTGAATTTAGCAACCCCTTTAAGAACAGAGAAAGCCCTTGAGTTGAAGCACCAGTAATTGACTTTTGCCAACTAATCATACTAATAATGCACATGCATGTGGTAATGCCTTCTAGCATAAGCTATTTTAAACAAAAATAAACTTTGAAGGTACTCTCCAACTGTGCTCTGATGAACTGCAAAGCAATGGGGAGCTTGTTTACCACAATTTCATCACAAAATCCTTAAAAGACTAAGAAAAAACTGCATGCTGAGGTGATAGGAGTTGAATAACTTGAAGAACACTCAGAGTATTTGCAATAGTTTTGATTAAGGACAAGCCATTCTCTTTTATTTCAACACAAGTGGTGTGAATACCCTTCTAGATTTATAGAACAGCCAACAGTTAAAGACTGTCAGTGATTATAAAGGTCATTGAAGATTTTGATTTTAACTATTCTGTGAGTAATCTAGTTCCTTTTTCACACCTATCCTCACTGATGAATGTTTAATCCCAGTATTCTTCACTACTTGCTCTTCATCAATAGCCCTTTCTTGGCAGGGTTGTAGATGAGAAACACCGGTCTTTAAGCTCTGGAGGACGTCTGAGCTTGTAATTCTTAAGCACATGAACTTTGAAGGCTCATTGTGCAGCAAAAGCCACATCTGTCAGCTCCCAGAAGCTCTTATATATCACATATCATGTTGTCTTCTAAGGCCAACATTCTTCCAAATATGTGCTCCAGAATATCTATCTACGATAACTGCAAGCACTAAAAGTAGTGCAAGATGTTTCATTGAAATCATCCTAATTAGAAGGAGAGGAATTTTTTAAACACGGTCCTAAAACATCGCAATCGCTTGAAATAGCTAATACATCCAGGGGAAGTGTATAACCATCCTGATAGCTGCTGGAGGGGCAGTGCAGGAGGACACAAGCTATTCAGGAGGTTTCTTGAGTGCACTGGCAGCAACTTCTTGGCACAAATGATCAGGGAGCTGTTTAGGGAGGTGCTCTGTTGAACCTGTTACTTAGACACAAGGAAGAACAAGTCAGGGCTATAAAGGTCAAAGGCAGATTTGGCTGCAATATGCATGAGATTGTGGGGCTCACGGCCCTGAGAAGGGGCAACAAGTCAAATATCACAACTGCAACCATAGGCTTCAGAAGAATAGAGCTGGGCCTCTCCAACATTCTGCTTGGAAGAATCCCATGGGAGACTGGAGTCCTGGAGTCCAGAAGAGCTGGTTGATATTCAGAAATCACCTCCTCCATGCTCAAGAACAGTTCATCCTAACAAAAGGGAAAATGTGGACTGCTGTTGAATGGGATGGGGCACCTGATGGTAAAAGATGTGGAAAAGGCTGAGGTATTCAGTGCCTTTTCTGCTTAATTCTTTGCTGGTAAGATCAGTTTTTAGGAATCCCAGGACCCTGAGAAGCCTGGGAATGTCCAGTGCAAGGAAGACTTGCTGGAAGAGAACCAAGTGAGGAAACTTTAAAATACACTGGACAGACACAGTTTCATGGGACCTCAGGGGATGCATGCTGCAAGTGCCGTGGCAGCTGGCTGGTAGCATTGCAGGAGCGTTCTCAGTATCCTTCTGAAGACTGTGGTAATCAGGGATGGGCATAGCTGGTTTTCACAGACAGAACAAGAGAGTGCAGTCCTTACAGACCTTGAGCAACATAAGGAAGTTCTGTTGGGACACTTCTCCATTTCCTAAGAACCTGCAAAATGACAGATGCTAAACTTAGACCAACAGGAGCAATTCTTTTCCCATTCCCTTCAAAGGTGCAGAAACGGTGTGCAGAATATAGAGGGGAGGAATTATTAGTGCTGTTACTAAGTGTCAGACCAGAACCGATATACGCAACTTAACAAAGGTGGTGTTCTCATCAGACATGCTGTGATACACACACTAACACACAGTGCTTTGGTTTTCCCCTTAGGTGCAACTATAAGTGTGATCATTGACATTAATGTCAATATTTCAGTCATTATTTCTGCCCTGATTGCCACTATGTATACACTTGTGGGTGGTGTTTATTCTGTGGCCTACACCGATGTAGTTCAGCTCTTCTGCATCTTCCTGGGACTGGTAAGTTTGGCTTTTTTTGCCCTATTTTGTAAAGGATTTTGTCCTGAACAGCTAGAAGGGCCAAGCGTGTCCTGATCAGGCACAGCATTGCTAACTGGTCAGACTCACAGAGTGCTGACTTTAAAAGAGTCCGCATTTGCATCAATGTACAGCCTGTACTTTGGAAATAGTGCTGTCCAAGAGGTCTGATTCTTTGGCTTTTTTCCAGCCAGTCTGGCAGTCCAACCACTCTTGCAATTTTCCTCTTGAGTATACATCTAACTCAGAATAGGACTGGTGCTGACTCCTTCCCTGTCTGTCTATAGGATTGCGACTCAGGCACTGGAAGGAAGCATCGGAAATAGGAAGCTGTTGGTAAAGCAGTCCAGAAATTCTGTCACTGGACCTGCAGAGTTGATACTCTACTGCTTCTCTTTCCTGTGGTTGTCACCTACACAGCTTAGTTAACCTCCTGTTAACTTAGTCAATCTTCTTGGTTTTTCCCCTCTTTTCCCTCCACCACCCTTGGAGACTGTAATACAGGAAGTCTCACCAGATGTCTTGGCTGTTTTAGTGTGGAAGTGTGAATATCCCTCATCAGCTATCAATGATATGCTAGTGGGCAGCCTTTTATTTTCTGCTGTTCTTTAAGCCCCATATTGAAAAACATCAGTGTGACAGGGTCCAGATCACAAGGGTGCAATCAAAGACGCTGCTGGCTTTGATTGCCAGTGGCAGTAATAGACAGTCACAGGTGTGCAAAGAACTGTGATATGCTAAAATAAATGGAGTGGCTCAAGATGAAGGAATCAAAGGGCACCTTGGGGCCTGGTGTTCTTTCTCCACTTTCAACGGAGTTCTTGTGCAGCTCTAGGGAAAAGCCAGTGCTTACACAGGTGGTCACTAACCAGCTCTCTGTGTGTGCTTACTCTGTGGCTTCTTACTGTGAGGACTATGGCCTTTAAGTGATTTCATGGAAATGGTGCTAAATAGCCTGAAAAAGCAAATCCAAGTTCCAACTGGCCCCCTCAAATGAAAAGTTATTCCAGACTTTCTTCCATTGTATCTTTGTTCTTCATCTAACAATGGGGAAAATACTGTTTCTTCCCCTAACATTAATGTTAATATTTGTGAAACATTAAGTTTCTACAGATAGCATGCATTACAGAAATTCCCAAAACTGAAGATAAATCAAAGTACAGAAATTGTCTTCCAGTGTGATCCACTCATGAACCACTAGAGAGCCTGATCCAGTGGGAATAACATAAAAATCAGCATGAACCTTATGGGGGGGTGGGAAGAAAATTAAGGTTGTACAGAAGTTTTCTAAATTATTAGCTCTATAGCTTTATAGTGTTTTGTTTAATTCAGGTTGGGCTCTTTATGTAATTTCCAATTTGAAATAAACAGCAATAATGTAATGCTGAAGAACCCATATTCATGAACTCGAGTGTCATCAGTGAGGCTGAAGAGTCAGTGTCTAAATGGTCATGCTCTAGGGAGGCAGGTTTGGATCAGATGGGGCACTCTCACAGTAGATGTCACAGCAGAGGAGAGCTCAGGTTCAGTTATCCCAGCTTCTCCTCCAGGCTCTGGAGAAGTTTTTACTCCCACTGTCACAGAGCTTTGCTGCCCTTCCTCTAATGTCTGGTTTCTCTCCTGCTCTTATCCAAGACAAAAGACATGTTGTAATCACCTGTTCCTCCTTTCAGCCACAGCTTCCATAGCTTCCATAGCTTCCTTAGGCTTTCATAACCTCTACCCCAGCCACTCCATGTGCATCCTTGCTTTTCTCTTTACAGTCTCCTGTAGCGTCTCTCCTTCCTTCATTGCCTTCCTGTACCCATGCCTGCAATTCTCATCTCTTCATATTTATCTTGTCTTCTGAGACTTTCCCTGAGCCTGTATTCCCTCTATTTACTATCTCTACATCTTATCTGTATTATTTATTCCCTATTCTAAACTCTATATTTTCCCAAATAATTTCCAGGAATAGTTCAGGGCTGTCATTTTTGGCAAGCAAAGGAGTCTAAATACATAGATGTAAATGATGACATCCCAGTAAACTGCAGAAAATGTCGTGATTTGTTTTATTTACTAACAAAAAGGCAGTCCTTGAGACCACAAAGAGCTAGGTTACTGTGAGGAACTGGAATGGTTTATAAAAGCTCATAATGTATTTGCAATACAGTACCGATTAAATCCTGGGCTGTGGCATGCAGACTCCAGATAGACTTTTAGACATTTATCCTACTGAAAATCTCAGCAGAGTATGGACAAAGTACATCTGTTCAGAAGCTCATCACTTGGACATTTGACATTTGAGATTCAGAAAAAAGAATTAAAAAATCTGTTTGACATCCTTGTTCCCCCTGATTTCTCAGGAAGGAGAGTATTAATATCCATTAATTTTGACAATATATTTATTTTCCCTCAAAATATCTTGAAGACAGTTGAAAAATTTTGGTGGTCTTTCACAAAAAAAGCTCAGGCAGAGATTGAGAAGGGAATCTTTCTGTCCCACTGCTTAAACTGGCAAAGTTTAACTGAGAACAGAATCTTTAGGATGGGATAAACTGCCTGAATAACAAGCGGTGCTACAAAATAATCTTCATACATTATTGCAGTAATTGTGCAACAAAATAGAGAAAGATGTTAGACTTTTCCCCTCCCTGCTCCCTTTTCCCCTATACACTTAACTGTGATCAGTTGTGATTGTGGCAATCTGTGTGGGTTTGGGTATCACTGGATCCTTAAGGATCCAGTGCTTGTGATAGTCTGGTCCATATGGTGCAAAGCCTGGCTTTCACCTCGGTTGGAGCTGCTGAGTTTCTCCTCCACAGAAAGTCAGTGACTTACACAATTGCAAAATGACTTTGCAAGTAAATGCACATAAAGTCAGTCAACGAAAGAATTGGACCTTCTGGCAGAAACCATCACTGGGAAGACTTTTTGGTTTAGATAAAAAACAAAGAGACTGAAAATGGTCTAGAGACCCCTAGAAAACATCTGTTAGGCAGAAAAGTGCTAAAACACTGGGCTAATATTAGTTCTAGAGGAAGAGAGATAAGGCTGCACCAACAACAATCCTGTCCTTCACAGTCTCTCAATACTTAGTTTAGTATTGAATTAAAAACAAATTCCCAAGCCTTCAGATGTGATGTCTCATGCCTGTATGCTGCCAAGTCCTGATGCTATTACATGAAAACTTGTATGTAAATGTTCCTCTACTGTGTGGTCCAGGAAAGAGTGTAAACAATATATGAGGAGGTTAAGTAAAATAGAACAAAGTTGTATAAATGTGTCATTGCTTCTGCTTTTGCAGTTTCCATTTATTAATTCTTTGCTCACACTCTTCAGGACACATGTGAGTTATTCACCACCAAACCCTCTGGATCTCAGAGATGTTCCACCTGCACATAATCTGACTTTTTGCAAGTCATCTTGATAATTTGGTATTCGATCTTATTCAAGCAAGCAAGAATTCGAAAACTAGATGAGTGTTAATATTTAAATTTCACAGATTTAGAATATCTTCTTTAGACTTGAGCACATTGTTTCTCTTTGGTTACAGTGGATCAGTGTCCCCTTTGCCATGTCCCATCCTGCAGTAACAGACATTGGGCTCACGGCTGTGCACCAGGTGTACCAAGCACCTTGGCTTGGATCTATCAACTCTCTTGACATTTACACATGGTTGGACAATTTCTTTTTACTGGTAAGTGGTGATTTGTATGAAGGAGTGAAGCATTTAAGCACTTACACCATGTTACTGTGACAGCTGAAAATGATAGAGTCTAGTTAAGAGCTTCTATCAAACTGAAAACTTTTACCCTCTTGACTCCTGCTTGATATTTCTGCACATTTGAATGATTTCAGTGACATATCAGCCAGCATTGCCAGGAATGCAATTTAAATATCATCAGGCTGAAAGAGCTGACATGTTAAAATTAAATAAAAGTGTAGAGCTAATGCTTAACTGATGTCATTGTTGGCAGAGGAATTCATATATTGCAGAAGGCAATAAATACATTACAGAAATTATTAAATATGCCTTAGGTATAGGAGAAGAAAAAGCTGTGCAGAGATGGATGGCAGGATGGATAAATTCATACATGCACACATGCCAGAATGAACCAAGGTCTTTCATTATTTAATACCTATATTACACATGGGATCAGTGGTTATTAAGTACTTTCCATTAGAGGATCTAGAAACACATGCTAACATTTTCCATTCTCAGTGTCCCTGTGCAAATTTACACTGGTTTTATTATCATGTTTTACTTTGGGATTACATTTTCTGGCTTTTTTTAAAATCCTCTCTGCTAAAAATCTTCAGGGTTTTTTTATAATTGCTCTATTAAAACATGTTATTTTATTCAGCATTCTCTCAGAGACCTAAAGTATGACATTAGCTCAAGTGGCTGTATTCTCTCCTGTAAGCCTGAAGGTTTCATTTCTGCTGTTGACCAAAGGAAAGTTCTGATATTGCCAAATTATGACACACTTTCTTTCTTCTTGTCTGTTTCATTATAGCTCAAGAAATTTACACATTCTTGGAAAGCTTTGATAAAGGAACATTATTATCAAGGCGGCAAAGAAAAACAGTCATAAATAGCAAGTCGAAACCAGACTTGCCTGTGAAACACTAATTTAGTCCCTATGTGCGCATGAAGCTATATGAAACACCTGTATACACACTTTCTGGTCCAAATGCCTCTTGCCTCATTTAGTGTATAGAACTAGGTTATGAAATTTGCTTGACTTTTTTTCCATGCTGTTTAGAGACAGACACTTGGTTCCTTAGTAGAGACTATTCAAATCCTTCTCTCAAGACAGAATTGTTAGCACTTGAGTTTTCAACTTTTGGTAATACTCTTTTGTGTCATATTTTGCAGAAATAATTTTAAGTCCAATCAGGATCGTCAGTTACATATCCAAATAAAAGAGAAGGGTTTTCACCATAAATCAGAACTTTTCCTTTTTTTTTCTGTGCCTTCTATCAATTTCTATCGGTATTGTATTTGCTTAAGGCAGTGGGAGAATAATTTTTCAGATTCCTGAATTCAATGTATATAGAATGTCCCGCCTTCTGTAAATGACTACACACATTCACAAAGGAAGATAAAATCTTGCTCTGATATCATGTCAGAGTCTAACCTAATTTTTAGTGAAAGAGGAGTATTGGAGGGCAAATTCTTCAAACATGAAATATGAAAATATTACTTTCCATAAAGTTTCATCAAGTCAAAAGACTTGGGGATTACAGAGACTATGAAAGTGCAAAGTGTTGATGCTAATTGTATAAAAAAATAACTTGTCTAAAAGAATGGGATTTAAGTGACTTACACAGGTTTGACATTGCTTGTGAGAATGAAAGTTGCAGTTATTACTGGCTGGCTGATATTCAATAAATAAATTAAAAAGAAGCAATATGGCTTTCAGCATTCAAGAGATCCTTGTACATGTTCTCCATATGGTGATAATAAAACGATTCAGCTACCCCCCAGTCACAGCGTGCTGTTGTGTTTGCAGACATTAGGAGGAATTCCATGGCAAGCGTATTTCCAGAGAGTTCTTTCCTCGTCTTCTGCCACATACGCTCAAGTTCTGTCATTCCTGGCTGCTTTTGGCTGTCTTGTGATGGCTATTCCTGCAGTACTGATTGGTGCAATTGGAGCATCTACAGGTAAATGATTAAAAATCAGTAGTACAATAAATGTAAAATGAATAGTGCAACAAGTGTGTGAAAATAAATCTTGTGTTAGATATAGGTGACATATAGGTTAGATAGCAGGGTGGCATCATTTTTCAACTCATGACTCCTTCAACAGAAGACTACACAGAAAAATAATGTTTTAGAATATTTCTCCCAAAGGAAATTGCTCCTACCACAGTGGATGAAATTAAATAATTTTGTACATTCTAGGTATCTACAGACGCAATACTTCTATTCAATGTTTGTGTTAGATTCTGGTACTTTTATTTGGTTGTTACAGTAATAATGGGGAATGGCTGAGCGGGCTGTGGTTATTTACCCTGGAGAAAAAGAGACTGAGGGAAGACATTTTGCTCTCTACAACTACCTGAAAGGAGGCTGTAGCAAGGTGTGTCTCCCACATAACAAGCAACAGGACGAGAGGAAATGGCCTCAAGTTGCAGCAGGGGAGGTTTAGAATGGATATTAGGAAAAATGTGTTGACTAAAAGGCTTGTCAAGCACTGGAGCAGGCTGCCCAGGGAAGTGATGGATTCTTCATCCTTGGAGCTATTTAAAATATGTGTAGATGTGACTCTTGGGGATGTGGTTTATTGATGGGCTTGGCGATGCTGGGCTAATTGTTCAACTCAATGATCGTAAAGGTGTTTTCAAACCTAAATGATTCTTTAATTTATCAGAAATTTCTTACCTTGACCAATATATCCTTGCCAAGGTTTTTTTCTTGTCATAGTGAAAGTGATCCCCATCACAGTGACTGTGTAGCTAAACTGCTAAAAATATTCTGTTAGAAATGTTTACATTGCTTTTAGCTGGGTTTGTAATCCAAAAGAGTAAACATGTCACAAAAAAACATGGATCCCAGACTTATTTTATTGAATAAAACCACATTTATGAGCAATTTAAAGTTTATTTTAGAGACGAGGAAAAATGCTGAGCAGAATCAAATCTGCCTAACAGAAACTAATGTGACCCTGCCTCTCTGAAATACCATCGGTCTGGCCCTAGTAACAGTTTGTTCATTGAATGTGCATGAAAATGTGGTAATATGAATAGCTTGCTACACATGAAGTCAAGAGGTGCTGTGGCTGGTAATGTTACTGATAACATACTGGTGTCCATATTGCAGCTTGGAACCAGACTGAATACGGTGTCCCTGACCCCAAGAGCAAAAAAGAAGCAGATATGATTTTACCTATCGTGCTGCAGTACCTTTGCCCAGTCTACATCTCGTTCTTTGGCCTCGGTGCCGTATCTGCTGCTGTGATGTCCTCAGCTGACTCCTCAATTTTATCAGCAAGTTCTATGTTTGCTCGGAACATTTACCAGCTTGCCTTCCGGCAAAATGTGAGACAATGTTTTCATTTTTACTTTTAGAGAAAATTTTAGGTGAGACCTTCACTAGGTGATACATAGACTATAATTTCATAATGAAACACCTCTTTCATGTTCCTGCCTATAACTAGAAAAAGAATTTAATTGCTAACAGTATGTTGAACATACTGAAAATCATAAAAATAATTATGGCTGTGACTGATGACAAAAGTGAAAAAGCTGGCTTGGGGAGGGCAGCTGTCAAGAGTTCTCATGGAACTGCAATTTATCCAATCAGCTAATTAATGTTGCTACAAGTGTAAGTTCCACTTAAATTCTTCACAAAATGAGACATTTTTCTAATCTTTCATATATTGAGAAATCATTTGGCAACAGAATGGTCTAATGACTTGGAGTTTTTCTTAGGAAACAAAGAAGAAGAAATTCTGATGCTGACAGGTTTTTTCTCTTTGACTCATCATCAAGCTTTTTGCTATGTTCAAAGAGTAATGGCTTTGGGAATGGCAACCATAACCCCTAAGGTTTTTTCTCTGAGCTTGAGATTTAGATAGAGTTATTAGTTTGTAATTATTATTGCATGAATCATGCAAAGCTTTCTTTTACAATTCAGTATTTTATATTGACTGTATATAAGTGTAGGCATACATGTGCAGACAAGAAAAAAAACACCTAACACTGCTTTTTTTTTGCAGGCTTCAGACAGGGAAATTGTGTGGGTCATAAGAATCACTGTTCTTCTGTTTGGAGCATCAGCAACAGCAATGGCACTGCTGGCTTCATCAGTGTACGGCCTCTGGTACCTCAGCTCTGACCTCATTTATATCATCATATTCCCCCAGCTCCTGTGTGTGTTATTTATTAAAGGAACCAACACCTATGGTGCCATTGCAGGATACCTGTTTGGCCTTGTCCTCAGAATAACCGGAGGAGAGCCGTACCTCTACCTTCAGCCCCTGATCTTCTACCCCGGCTGGTACCAAGATGATAACAACCTCTATATCCAGCGATTCCCATTTAAAACACTTGCTATGCTCACCTCCTTCTTTACTAATGTCATAGTCTCCTACTTAGCCAAATACTTATTTGAAAGTGGGACCTTGCCACCAAAGCTGGACTTTCTCGATGCTGTTGTTGCCAGATACAGTAGAGAACACATGGACAAAGCGACTCTTGTAAAAAGTGACAATATTGTATTAAATGAACTTGCACCTGTGAATCCACGACACAGTCTAACTTTGAGCTCAACTTTCACAAATAAGGAAGCCTTCAACTACGTTGATTCAAGTCCAGAACTGTCCAACACTGAAGATAATTAAAAAATCTTGTAGCCACAGGCAAAACAATGAAAAGCAGGATATTCTACAAAGAATATAAGAAGCATTTTATCAGAAGAAAAGCAAGAATTGGGAATAAAATGCCACTGCACATTCTTTAAGTTGTTTCTAGGAGCAGGAGCATCCCATGGGAGGAACTCTTTTCTGCTATTATCTAATATGTTGGATTAGATCACAGAGTGTTTACTAAAGTATACACTCAATCCCATTCCTTCCATCCAGAGCTATATACTGTACCATTAAAAATATTTAAAATTTAAAATATATGTATAAGAAAATGTGCAACAGTTCTTAGCTAGGATATCATATGAAGAGATTATAATACAGTAAGTCTGAAATATTATCACTCAGCATTTTATTGGCATTGAGCGAAAATATATTGCCACAGCTATAAGTGATTTATTACTAAAGAGCTAGTTGCTTGAGCAAAGACAGATAGATAAATTCCCTGGGGTTTTGGTCTGGTAATTTTTTTCCTCATAAAGAAATTTAAATAATACAATCTAGTACTTTATTATTTGTATGAGACAGCAAAATGCACAAATAGTAATAAATTCCTTATAGGAGTGCTAACCATGATATATTAATTTTTAAAAGTTAAAATTAAATCTCTAATTTAAAATTATGTTATAGCTGATAAAAGGCAACCTTAAGCAAAATACGTTAATATGGGTGTTCTCTTTCTTTTTCTGTGGTTAGTGACTGTCACTGAAATTCTTAGAGCAATAACTGTATTTGAAATTCAGCTTGTGAAAAATGGCTCTTATAGAAAAACTCAAACTAAATAAAATTTTTTGATGTTGGGTGAAGAAGACTTATCTTGACTTATCATCAAAATGAACATAAGCAAAGCAGTCTGACACCAAGCAGCTTCACCAATGGAATAAATATTGAAAAGTAAAGAGAATCAAGAAGGCTTGAAAAGAGAGATGAGAGGGTTTTCCTTGCAGAAATTCCCAATTTTCACTTATTGAAAAAAGCTGTTCTTAAAGATGCCAAAAAGTCTTTTGGTTTGGTCATGCTGGAATTACTCTGAAAAATCCAGATTTTCCATAGAAAATAACATTTCTTCAAAAATTTCTCAAAAAACTAGGCTTGCTGTACAGCTTTCCACATCTCTAAGTGTTTGCCTCTGAAAGCAGCTTGGAGAGGAACTGAAAGGAATGCTGAACCCACAAACATAGTGAGAGGCACAGTGGTGTCTTCCACTAAGTGCCGGACTCCTGCATTGATCCCTGTCCTCCTGGCCGTCACAGTGAGCCTGCAGAGCAGCAGCAGTGGCCAGGTGCAGACAAGACGTGGCTCACAAATGGCAATGCTGGCCAGAAGCAACAAAGTGGGGAGATGAGGCCTCTGCTGACTTTGCCCGGGCCAGCAGGAACACGCAACGTTGTTTCCACTTGCCCACGGCCAAGATGATTGTGTCTGTCCCCATTGGTATGTGCCTTTCTCAGTGCGAGCTCTAGTAGCTACATTTCTCTACCATTAAGAGTTATGCTCCAATAATTCTTTTAAAATCTGTGTATGACGCAATGTTCGGCTGAAATCCAGATATTCTCCTGTTGCTGGTCACCAGTGAAATTTCTTTTTTTAACACTCACAGCATGAGGAGTTATACTGGAGGATAGGAGATGTAAGAATAGGTTTTGCTGCTAAAGGAAGAAGCCATCAACTTGTGTATTCAATGCTGACATAAGCTTTCACAAGGTTGAATCTTTAGATACGTTTTACTCCTTTTGTGGAGTCTTAACAGGAAACATATATGTTTAACATGTAGAGAAAATTAATTTCAGAGATGTTGGGGTTTTTTTATCCTTACACTGCATTTAAAAATAACATTGCAACTCATCTCTGAATATTCACTGTGACCTGCAGTACTACTGTGTTTACCAATGTGGAGTGTGCTCTGGGTGGAGGGAATCAAAACCAGGATCTGCGCTAAAAACTCAGAAGAGCCAATATAGCAAAAAAATTAAAAATTCCTGTGAGATGAGTTAATAGGCCACTATGAAATTCAGGGTGCTGAGTATCACAAACCAAACACGAGCCCAGCAGTCTTAATTCCGCCATGAACCACAAAAGGGAGATAAGGAATTAGACTTTATAGAGGAAAGAGAGGAAGAACAGAGGCACTGCTGAATTATTCTCCATTTTCAGCCCAAATCCACTAGTCTGAATCCCTTCTTATGGGAAAATATCAAGTCACAGTTTTACCTGCTTATATAGCGAATGCCTTATGCTGCTGTTCCAAATTAAGTTAGAAGATCCCATTTTACAGTCACCTGTAGGCCTTCCTAAAAACTTTTCTCTTACCTCAGTTTTGTCCACGAATTGCTAGAATTTCACTATGAGATGCTGCATAGTGACCAGATGCTTTGAATACAGCAACATTTTGATATTATGTATTTCAAAATGCCCAGCTGTGGGAAAAAAAGAAAAGAGAAGAGGATTGAGCTAGAATAATTTAAGAAATTTTGATTGAAAAATAAAAATCCTTTTGTTTTGTATTCCATTGTTGTCATAAAAATGCAAATGGTTTTAAAATGCTCAAAAAAAAGGTAGGTAAAAAAAAGTGTTAGTTCAAAAATTTCAAACCAGATGCTTTCAACATTATCAGAATATTTTGCACTTTCTATCCTATAGAATTGTTTTTTAAATTGATGTGATTTTATGCAGTATTCCTGCTCAGATGGACTACAAAAGCCAAACCAAACAGCCCCATGCAAAGTCTGTTTACAGGTTTTATTGCCTTAGCTCAGCTTTCCTACCATTAAATTTGTACAGAGCTGTTCATATAACCAAAGGCCATATCTATGATTGATAGCTGTGGGGGAAAAAACAAACAAAAACCAAAACAAACAA
The DNA here is from genome assembly GCA_013399945.1 of Ploceus nigricollis. Lineage (NCBI taxonomy): Eukaryota > Metazoa > Chordata > Aves > Passeriformes > Ploceidae > Ploceus > Ploceus nigricollis. The sequence continues at coordinate 1,100,386 of VXBC01002309.1, forward strand.
AACCAAAACAAACAAACAAGCAAACAAAAACTATGTTACTTCCACAAGCAAAATGCCAACAGGATGTGATTCTTTAAGCAGATTTTATTTTCAGAGGAATTATCAGCCTTTCTCCCCTTTTGCAATTTGTGGACAGTAGTACTGTGCAGTAAATTGGATTTATAATCAGTGAAGCAAACAGCTCATACTCAGACACTGAGGTTATTGTTTCTGAGCCTACAATTTTAAAATAAAATATTCATGACATAATCATACATTTTACTTTCATATTCTTAACATTTGTGAATTACATTTATTTGACAGGGGTTTTTTTCCTCCTTTGCATGAGATGTGTTCATAAAGTCAAGGTTGATAACATAGCTGACATGTCAAAAAAGTTATTTCATCTCTACTTGTCCAAATGGGATGGTATACATATTATAAACAAACCATACTTTTGTGAACCTGAACTGAATGTAAACATTAAGTGAATCAAATAAAGTCGGATTTAGTCTTTTATTTTCATATAGTACAAGAATTTAGGATTTCAAGTAGAAGTATCATAGGAAAAAACTGTTATTCATTTTTCCTTCTGCCCTTCAAGTGTATTGGTCAAGTTCCATGTGCAGTTAGTAAGTTATTGTAAGTCTGCTATTAATCAGGGCAGTATTTGTGGATGTAGTTAAAAAAAAAAAGTATATTTTTGTCTGTGTCAGAAATGCTATATTAAGACTATACTTAACAAAGCAGATAGGAAGCATAATATAGATATATATGTTTTAACTTCATTTGTATTGTATTCAATGGCGTCCATGCATTTCAGGAAAACACTGTCTGGTTTTGGGTCTGTTTTGTCCATCTATTAAAAATAAAGACGTTTATTTTATTATCACTCAGCATCACCTGAGGTTCTGTCTCACAAGCGCAGCCCCACAGAGATGAGGTGGTCCTGGCAAAAAGGGATCTGGTCCTCACCCCGGCAATCAGCGTGGTCACAATGGCTACAGCCCTACCCCAAAACCTGGCTTCAATGCTGGAAATAGAGCTCTCATTTCAGTAATCTGCCCCTTGTTCTCACAGTCACAAAGAAGAAGAGAAGCCCCTGAGCTCCAGGATAGTCTACATCCGGTGGGATTCCCTCCTGCAGACCCCTTGCCAAGGACATTTTACTTGGGGGTGCCACACTGGGAGAGGGGCTGTGAGTTTGATAAGGAGCACAAAATGCACTACGAATCAGGAACTCCCACACCTAGGGACTGCAGCTGTGATCCACTTCTGTGTGAACCCACTGGAAAATGGGTCTGATAGCTTTTCCCTTTGTAGAGGGACATGAAGTCATCCTGGGCATGGAATATGCTATAAATACAATTATTTAGCAATATAAAAATTAGTGGATTGAAAATTAAATCTGTGCTTTTATACTCCTATTAAGAGTTTGATCATCACAGGAAAGATACAAATGGATGGCTTTCCAAATGTTAATGGCATTGCCAAATAATGGCACATGCCAAATATACAGAGTATTTATCCCCCAAATGCTTTGAAAAAATACATTAACAATACTGTCCACTCATGGATGGGGAAAATAAGGCACACTGGTTTGTTTTCCAGGGCACTGAGGTGTTCCCTTATGGAACAAGCACAGTCTGAGGTTTTCAAAGAGTGTTGAACAGTGTAGACATTTCCCTGAGGCTGTAACGCTCTGGTCTCTTTTGCAATTAGTAGTTTAATTCCCATCTGCATCTTTGAAACACTGAAGCATGCTTTAAGACAAGACCCCCGACATCCTGTAGCTTGCAACTTAGAAAAAAAGCAAGTCCATAATCCTACAGATTCAAAAAAAGAAGAAAAAGCCTTAGAAAAAGCCTTAAGTAATGTTGCACTGATGGTTGCAGTGGAAACATTAATGAATGGTTTTGCCACATTACATGATAGATAAAATGCCATGTGCAGGCGAGCTCTGGCCAAAAACACAGCAAACCCCTGCCTAGGAAACTCTGCTTAGGGACTCTGGGGCTTTTAACCTTCAGGAAGTGTTCCCAGAAAGAGCATAATTCCCAGGGGTGAGTTTGCACCTGACTGTCTGGAGCACTGACCTTCAGCAACCAAGACTAGAAAAACAGATAAAGAAAAACATCCATCTAGGTTGCAGGGGACATGCTGTGATTGAGAGAGTCTATGTGAACAACTCGTGTTAATAAACAAAAGGTAAAGTCAATGCAAATGAGGATATAGTCAGATATAAGGCTATGCTAGAGAATAAAGTAGTGGAGAGCACGGGGGGAAAAAAGTATTTCTGTGAATGAAAGAATTTATCAGGTTGGCTATATTCAATTGACTTAGGAAACACTGTGAGGTCAAAAGGAAACAATGAAGTTGTTTGTGGACTAATGCAGGAAATGTGGGTAATGAGATGGAAGAACTAGAACTGCAAGCAAGATGTGGAAACCTCTCATGCAGCATAGAGGAATGACGATAGAATGGCTCTCAAGATAGAAAAGGATTTGAAAAGACCATTTTCTGAGGTTATACAGGCCTAAAGAATTTAACATGAATGTGGAAAAACACACATTAGTATTTTTAGTGAAAGAAATCCTACTTCAAACAGTATGATCCTGTAAACATTTGAAATCTGACAGAAACTGGGAAAGAAAGACTCTTGCAGTGCCCAAAAATTAGCAGGTTTAGTCCTGTGAGTAATAGATTTCTGCCTCAAACAGTCAAAGCACAGAAAAATAGTGCTGGTATTTCAACTTTGCACTTAGTGCAAAACCATGTCATTGAAAAATATCTGGCTATAGAAAATCACTTTCTATTGGAAGCTAAGAGTGATAAGATTATCTTTATATACAAAGATTAATGAGAGGACATATTTAAGATGGAAATACACTAATTAAGTGGAAATACATAATATTAATTATTAAAAATATATTAATTAAAAGACATATGAGTATACAATACTATAGAGTAGATCTGCAATGGCAATTAGAAAAAAATTCCTTATCATATGATTGAATTTCTGAAATAATTGGGATATTATAGACAAAAAGCAGAAGTAGTGCTAAAATAGATTGTGTGGATGAAAAAGGAATGATGGTCAGGTTCTGCAGGTCACAGACCTACATCTCATGTTGCTCCTGGTCTTCATGTGCATCATTCTAGGAGTCTAAGCACACTTGAAGTAAATTTGAGTGGCATCCTTCAATGTATAATGGCACTTAGCCACCTGTTAATTCTTCCAAATGAGAGTTTTCCACAATTTTGACTGAACCACTAAAATGGACTTACTCCTTTCAAAATGGAAAAGGTCTTTTTTTTTTGCCAAGCTAATGAATTTCATAGCAAGCAAAAGGAATTTAATATATCCGGCCCATTTGCTAATGGAATATAATTTTTATCTATGTATTAATAACAGAGATTAGAATGCTGAACTGCACTTTGTGTTATTCAGCAGTTCACATCCATCAAAACATTGCACACAATTTTCAAAAAGACTGAGAAGGAAAGATGCTCCCAAAACTTATCTGTCACTGAGGGCATGGCAGTCAAGGCATGGGGCAGCTCCAGTTATCTGGTTTCTTGTGGTTTCAGCATGTTTAGATAAAACACAGATTATCTTTGATCAGTGCTATCTTGACAACAGAGTCAATTTTTATGTTACACCACCAAGCACTGCAGAACCATGACTGGGTAAGGCTTGTCCTCCTGTGAGGCTGGGCAGGAGCATGGCCATGGTGAGAGGAATGAAGAGATGCCTGCTGCCCACCAGCCTCTAGGTCTTTTTGTTGTCTCTCCATCCTTTGGTACTTGCATTGTTCTGGCCTATGGTCAAGCATAGTGAGCAAGTCTGTCCTCAGCATCACATGAGTTGTCTGGGTATGAACTTGCACATAGCCTTCTGACAGTCAGTCAAAAATGGGAGAGAGACATCTTTAAAAACTACATCATCCCAGAGAATCACACACAAAAAATATCATCAATGAGGTTCTGCTGGGTTTGATTGCATGTTATGCTGAGCAATTCCACTTTGCTTGTGGAACTGCCCAGCATAACATGCAATTGCTCCTTTAACAATGTTAAGGTTTCCTTCTTTCCTTTCCTATATACCAGCATCTTTGGAATCTAGAGTATCTTAATTTGACTTCCTCCACAATGTGCTCTTCCCACTCCAGTAATGATCAACAGCTACTCTTGCCAACACATGAAGTGCAAGCCTAGTTGCTCAGCAAGCAAGAGGAATGTAAGTAGTTAGCAATAAAAAAAAAGATTTTTAGCCTGTACAGATTTTTTCCTACACACAAAGATGAGGTGAAAGAAATATAACAGTGAAGTTAAGTGAACACTAGAAGTAATAAAATTTCTCAGAGCTTGTGTATCGGAGAGCTATGTAAACTTTATTATTCTGTAAGACTGTTAGAAAATATTATGCTCCAACAAAGCAATGAACTAATAACTTCTGCTTCATTCTTGTTTCCTGCCCAACAGGAAAGTAATATTTGAAGACATGATATTCTTTTACGTCAGTTATCTGTTCTGCTGGATATTGTTAAATGTACATTTTAATTATTATAGACTCAAAATCATATACTAATTGTAGATTAATGATAAGCTTCAATAACTAAAGGTAAGACAGCCAACCTAAAAAGGACAACTCTATTCTTTAAGTTTTAAGGTAGGCTATTAAAGTTAACTATTTCATCTGTAAAGAACTATGTAGAACACCAGGCTCTGCTTTATGAAAACAGGAAAGAAAAATAACTGTGGTTCCTAGATAAGATGGGAGATTGTTTTACTCAAAATTACACCAAGAAAACTGACAATAAAAATGCAAATGTCTGGGAAGTCATCTTATACAGCCTCTGAACTGTAACCATTGGACAGCAATGAGACCTTCCTGGTGTCACACATGGGAACATGCTGTTGAGCAGGATCAGCTGTGTGAAGCCAGAAGGTGTAGAAACACTTACTGCAGTAGACAAGGAAAGGAAGATTTGGGCTCAATGAGTTAAAACTCTAATTATCCAGCAATCATGTAGAAGTTGCTGACAGAGACTGATTGGTATTCTACTGTGTAAGTTAAAATGATATTTGCATATTGTCTGATATTTGTGCATGCACTCATATGCAGCAGCTATGCACGTAAGGTGTCCATGTTGAGGAACAAGCACAGTTAGCCAATTTTAGGACTGAAAATAAAATTTGTATTTTCCATCAGTTTAAAATCAAGTTTTTTGCTTCTGGTGAAGTGTCCTCAAGGATTTCACTTAACCAAAACTGCTTGTAATATAAGGGAAATGTCATTTTAGCAGCCTAACATAATATTCAAATAAGGAAAATTAACCAGTTATATTTTCATAAGGAGCTTATTTCCCTTCTTAATAAAGGAAAGATTAAGCCTTCATTCCTGAACAGACCCTCCCACAGGATTTCAATGCTAACATTTTAAGGGGACCTCATTTTTAAAGAGTTAAATGTCTGCTCCTTGAATACTAAATCAGCTCAAAGCAGAAATACAAACTTAAGAAAACCCAGATTATACAGACAGTTCAGTCCCATGCCTGATGAACTGGCTAAAATATATGTTTAGCTTATCTTGCATGAATGCTTGCATCAAAATTTGGGAAAGTTGGCACTGCCTTTTTATAACTAATTTTCATTCACAAGCAGTTTCTATTCAGGTGTACTATGAGAAAAATACATGCACCAGAGCAAGGCAAAACCAGAAATTAGTTGTGTTGTAGCCCATATGTTCAGAAAGAAAGGCTTTGTCTGAGGGATTTCTCATGTCATTCCCTTTTATTTAATCTAGTAACTAGTAAAGCATTTACAGCTGCACGGCTCATCCATTTCCCTCTCAACATCTCCTCTAGATTTATGTCTCTTTCCAACAACCCAAGGAGTACTGCAGAGGTTTTTAATGAATCTAGAGAAATTGTCAGCAAAAAGATTTATTTAACAACATGTTTCTAATTTAAAAATAGGGACATAAAAATGCAGAGGTCTCACAGCAATTACTGTATCTACAGTCATGAGAAGAAATGTCAGAGAAAATAGGCATTTGGCAATATGACACTGAATAGCAATACCAGGACAATGCAGAGCATTTCCATTACTCATTTGAGTAATGAAAGTTAATGGTCCTGTCTCTGCTGTCACTGTATGCCAGAGTAATCCTGGAAACAAGCAGTGGGGATGCAACTGAAGAGTTACCAACTATAACTGAATATTCAAAAGTAAACTTTACATTAGTAATAGATTCTTGTTAATCACACAATGAGCCATTGTGACAGGTGTTATCAGTGAGGAACTTCTTGTTTACAAACCCACTCGAAATGCATGGTCTGGGATGGTTTTCAGCCACACAGAACACTGTAGGGTAACAAGACCACATAAAAAATATGGTGCTTTACTAAACAATTCATGTATGGAGACAAAGCAAGTTGGGAATAATGACAGCTACTGACAGCAAGCTAACTTTTGCTTCTAAATCAAGGCACCACCAGCAAATCAGGCTGGGAATGGATAGATTAGATGTGTTTGTCCTGCTCCTCATTGCACCTATGCTGTAGCCAGCAATGAGCTGTGTACAAATATTTTGTAAGGAGAGGTACTAAACTCCCAGATAAGTAGCAGAGTCTTTGTAATTAAAAATCTCTAAGGCACCAAGAAATTGCTTTTCTAAATGCAGGTCCACCGCATCATACATATGCAGCTGGAACTGAGAGTCTGTGACAAGGAGGACAAGAATAGGTCCCACAAAGGTGATATAATTTGGATTTCATTAGATGATGCATTAGAGGAAGCTGAAGCAGGCCTTGGAAGCATGTGACCTCTTCAAAGTCTTCATACTGCTTCTTTCCCATCTTTTTCTTCCCCATCTGTCACTAAGGGCATGAGATAATGAAAATGTTTGGATCTATTTGCTGGATTTATTTGTTCTACCATAACAAAGACTATTCTACCATATTCTATTATTCTACCATAACCAGACTATTCCTCTGGGTTTGTCTAATTTCTCCTTATATAATTTCTCCTCACAAACTTATGTTGATTTTTACAATTATTGCAAAGGTCAAATGGCTGCAGTTTCACTGCCCTGAAGAAAACCACAAATATATAGGGAGACAGTCCATGTTCTGGAGAGTTATTCCCATAGAGCTGAAAAAGAGGACATATATAAAACTACCAGGGATTAAATGGGAGGACAAGGGCAAACATTCACACAAACTGGCTGGGAACACAACTCCTGAGGTTCAGCTTTTAGTTTTGCTATTAAAAATAAAATTAAAAATGCCAAATTAGGCCACATGGCTCTTAAGTGTCCTGTCTTATAACCTGAGTAGTGGGACCAGGAAGGGAATGTCATTGTCTGTAGAACCAGGGAATTGAAAGGGTGGCAAATCCATCCAAAATGTCTTCTTAGGTGTCTCAGACCATCTTGGGCACTTTTACAAAACGGGTATTTGATGCTACTGTTCTAGTTCAGGCCAGCTGGACAAGCAGCAGAGCAGAGGAGGTGAAGTAGGGTGTCCTCCTATCTCTCATGTGTTGACTGGTCGGAAGTCACCGCACCTCAAGTCACTGCACCTCTTTGCTTTTGTTTGTCCTCCACTTGTTTATTTTGTTTTGCTTTAAGGTCTCTAAGGCAACATCTCTTCCTGTGTGTCGGCAATGTGCCCAAGAAGGCTTAAAGTTGTCTAGAATACCTACATTCTGTTATAAATAATGATAGAAATAATGAATACATCCCCAACCTTCTGCTTCAACAGCCATTTTCCCAGCACATTATTAGCAAAATTAATTCAAAAGCTGGCTGTTCTTTGACTCTCCTTGCTCTGAGTAATGTCTGGCAGGTTTTCTATGACCTTGTGCAGAACAGTGCAATGTGGTGTTAACAATTTGACGTGCAGAACTATTTCCTGTAGTAGAGGATTTATAAAACTGTCATGTTGCCGTGCAAAGACACTCTCTTCCAGTCAAACACAGTGTTTGGCACAGTATTTACTGCTAAATTAGCAATTGCTAATTGGTTACAATAATATTATTGTTGAAAGAGGCATTTCATTTCACATGAACTGCCTACCCATTTACAACGTTCCTGTAGTTGATGGGAAAATTAGAAACACCTTAGAGGCTTACAAATTCAGTGCTCTGTCTCGATGCCTGAAATTATCCCCTCTTTAATGAAATGTGAATCCTGAAGGACTAGAAGGTAATGAACTTTGTAGTTGTTCATTTCTCCAGCCTGTTTTTAAGGTCTGCCCTATGGCTTCTATAATTTATTTGTGCTTTTATTATCTAAGGCTCAAGGTTTTACACCTGATCTAGTAGATATTTGAGTTCCATTGCTGGCACTTTGAGAATAAATAACTGTCTGCTCTTTCAAATACTGGAATATCTCTTTGAAGCCAATTATTAAAGAAATCCCAGAGTAATAGGACATGCCCTAGACAGCCTGTCAAACATATACTGCCAATATCATATATTTATACTAATCCTGTGTAAGAAAACAACCATTCCTTGGATTTCATAGCATATAACTCTAATGGTAAATGAATTTTTCATCCCTATGTAGGTAATTTTCTGAAGGACTTTAAACTATAAGCTCTTTAAGCCAGGACTTATGCTTATATTTGTCTCCTGTTCTTGGCCAAATATTTTTAAAAGACCCCAAACCCTTAACACAATACCATTTTTTGCATAGTTGACAAATTAGCTATCCAACTAGCTAAGCTTTACTGTCTCCCCTTGGGAGACTTTGCTTGAGTTTTGCAGATGGATGGCAATATAATAGCAAAACCACTGAAGTAATTTTAATAGAAGTGCAGAGAGAGTGGTAAAAATTAACTGTATACATACATGTAACTTTGCAAATACATATACAGGGAAAGACCTTAATTAGAACAACTAGAACTTATATATATTATGTCATATTTAAGAGACCTGAAACATGGAATCTTTGAAATACATAGACTTACAATAACAAAGAAAAATATTTCATTCACAGTCCTTTCACGCCATAGTTCCATTTCTTGTACATTTTTTAAATCATCTAAAGAGCAGTGTAAGTGTATGTGAAACTTCAGGGAGACCTTCACAACAACTGTCAGGAATTCCATAATAAATGTGCTGTGTTCAAATATACACAAATATATATATATATTTTGGATATATTGCTCACTTTAAACATTTTCGTTGTTGCAGTATTCTCTTCCTCCAAAATTATATGGATCATAGGCAGATATTCTTTTAAAAGCAAAAGCTCTTAAATTATAAGCTTCAAGCAAAAAGAGTAATTATTTGTCTTTACTCTCCAAGGGCCAGCTGAAGAAGAAATACTTTGCAAGTCAATCATTTTGGGCAGGCAACAAAGTGAAATCAAGAAGTAGAGTGAAGTGTAAATCATCACCATCAATTCTGATCTTGTTGCAGTCAAAGCCCCCAGTGCAAGGTCATTACTGGGGGAAATGAAAAAACTT
>VXBC01002309.1:1110825-1132808 GCA_013399945.1 Ploceus nigricollis
TGAAACATGGAATCTTTGAAATACATAGACTTACAATAACAAAGAAAAATATTTCATTCACAGTCCTTTCACGCCATAGTTCCATTTCTTGTACATTTTTAAAATCATCTAAAGAGCAGTGTAAGTGTATGTGAAACTTCAGGGGGACCTTCACAACAACTGTCAGGAATTCCATAGTAAATGTGCTGTGTTCAAATATACACAAATATATATATATATTTTGGATATATTGCTCACTTTAAACATTTTCGTTGTTGCAGTATTCTCTTCCTCCAAAATTATATGGATCATAGGCAGATATTCTTTTAAAAGCAAAAGCTCTTAAATTATAAGCTTCAAGCAAAAAGAGTAATTATTTGTCTTTACTCTCCAAGGGCCAGCTGAAGAAGAAATACTTTGCAAGTCAATCATTTTGGGCAGGCAACAAAGTGAAATCAAGAAGTAGAGTGAAGTGTAAATCACCACCATCAATTCTGATCTTGTTGCAGTCAAAGCCCCCAGTGCAAGGTCATTACTGGGGGAAATGAAAAAACTTTAGATACTGAAGGTCTTGCTTCCAATAAATAAAATTCCCACATGCATATTTGTCCCTTTTCACTTTAACATGTAATTACTGACATATTAGGGGGCTGCCACCAGCAGTCCATGAAAGATTTTGAGGGATATTTTAGTTTCTGCAGTGCTTTTGTTTGGTCATACTAATATTAACCAGCTCTGCCAAAACCCTAGCCTCTCAGGCAGGTAAAGTTAAGCAAAGAAATCTCAAAATCATTCTGAGCAAAACAGTGACTATTGAAAGGGCCACTGAAGTAAGGAGGGGTGTCAGCAGAAAGGCTACCTGTGACTAGTACAGGAAAACTTTGGCCTGCTTAAGATGCTGGTTGGGTGAGTCCCTACCTTGGGAGGCAGTCCTGAAGAGTAAAGGAAGGCTGGACGTTCTTCAAGAAGAAAATCTTATAGGCACCAGAGCAGCCCATCCCCATGTGCTGGAAGGTGAGCCAGAAAGGAAGACCAGCCTGGCTGAACAGAGAGCTTTGGCTGGAACTTGGGAAACAAGAAGAAACTTTACAACCTTTGGAAGAAGCAGCAGACAGCTCAGAAGGACTGCAACAGTGTAATGAAATTAGGCAGGGAGAAAATTAGAAGGGCCAAAGCCCAATTAGAATTTAGTCTGGCTACTGCCAGAAAAGACAACAAAAAATATGTCTATAAATACATCAACAACAAAAGGAGGGCTAAGGAGAATCTTCATCCCTTGTTGGAACCATAGTGACAAAGGATGAAGAAAAGGATGAGGTGTGTAATGCTTTCATTGCCTCAGTCTTTAATAGTTGTCCAGGTGCCCAGCACCCTATTCTGGAAAAAAGTGACGGGGAGCAGAATGAAGTGTCCATAATCCAAGAGGAAGTGGTCAGAGACCTGATACACCACTTATACTCATACAAGCCCATGGGACCGGATGGGATCCACACATGGATACTTAGGGAGCTGGTGGAAAGGCTGACTGAGACAGTCTCCCTCATTTATCAGCAGTCCTGGCTGACCAGGGAGATCCCAGGTGTTTGGAAGTTGGCAAATATGTTGTCCATCTGCAAGAAGGGCTGGAAGGAGGATCTGGGTAACTAGAGGCCTGTCAGCCTCACCTCAGTGCTAGGGAAGGTCATGGAGCAGATCATCTTGAGTGCTGTCATGCAGCAGGTACAGGACAGCCAGGGGATCAGCCCCAGCCAGCACAAACATGGGTTTGTCAAAGGCAGGTCCTGCTGGACCAACCTGATCTCCTCCTATGATAAAGGCACCTGCTTAGTGATGCAGAGTTACAGGTTGGGGGCAGAATGCCTGGAAAGCTGACTGCTGGAAAAGGACCTGGGGGTCCTGGTGAACAGCAGCTGAACACGAGCCAGTGTGTGCCCAGGTGGCCAAGAAGCCAATGGCATCCTGGCCTGTATCAGACATAGTGTGGCCAGCAGGACCAGGGCAGTGATTGTCCCCCTGTGCTCAGCACAGGTGAGGCCACACCTCAAGTAGTCCTTTATTCATTTCTGGCCCCCCACTGCAAGAAGGATGTAGAAATGCTGGAGAGTGTCCAGATAAGGACAGCAAAGCTCATGAAGAATATGGAGTACAAATCTTATGAGGAGCAGCTGAGGGAGCTGGGTTGTTTAGCCTGGAGAAAAGGAGGCTCAGGAAGGGACATTACTACTTCCTACAACTACCTTAAAGGAGGCTGTAGCCTGGTGGGGGTCGCCTCCTCTCAAAAGTGACACGTGACAGGAGGAGAGGAAATGGTTTCCAGTCACACTAGGGGAGGTTTGGATTGGACATTGGGAAAAAATCCTTCACTGAAAGGGTGGCTAAGCATCAGAACAGGCTGCCCAGGGAGATGGTGAAGGATACTATCCCTGAAGGTAGCCGTGTCACCTGGGGACATGCTTTGGTAGTGGACTTCACTGTGCCATGTTAACAGTTGGACTCTATGACCTTATGCTTAATGATCCTATGACTCTGTGAAATGGATGGGAAGGAAGTTAAAACAATACAGCAATCTAATATTTAATTAAGATGGGATTGTATGTTTGAAAAAAGCACTGAGGAAAGGTGAAGCCGTAAGCTGTGGAGGTGCCCTGTACTGAATGGNAAATATGTCTATAAATACATCAACAACAAAAGGAGGGCTAAGGAGAATCTTCATCCCTTGTTGGAACCATAGTGACAAAGGATGAAGAAAAGGATGAGGTGTGCAATGCTTTCATTGCCTCAGTCTTTAATAGTTGTCCAGGTGCCCAGCACCCTATTCTGGAAAAAAGTGACGGGGAGCAGAATGAAGTGTCCATAATCCAAGAGGAAGTGGTCAGAGACCTGATACACCACTTATACTCATACAAGCCCATGGGACCAGATGGGATCCACACATGGATACTTAGGGAGCTGGTGGAAAGGCTGACTGAGACAGTCTCCCTCATTTATCAGCAGTCCTGGCTGACCAGGGAGATCCCAGGTGTTTGGAAGTTGGCAAATATGTTGTCCATCTGCAAGAAGGGCTGGAAGGAGGATCTGGGTAACTAGAGGCCTGTCAGCCTCACCTCAGTGCTAGGGAAGGTCATGGAGCAGATCATCTTGAGTGCTGTCATGCAGCAGGTACAGGACAGCCAGGGGATCAGCCCCAGCCAGCACAAACATGGGTTTGTCAAAGGCAGGTCCTGCTGGACCAACCTGATCTCCTCCTATGATAAAGGCACCTGCTTAGTGATGCAGAGTTACAGGTTGGGGGCAGAATGCCTGGAAAGCTGACTGCTGGAAAAGGACCTGGGGGTCCTGGTGAACAGCAGCTGAACACGAGCCAGTGTGTGCCCAGGTGGCCAAGAAGCCAATGGCATCCTGGCCTGTATCAGACATAGTGTGGCCAGCAGGACCAGGGCAGTGATTGTCCCCCTGTGCTCAGCACAGGTGAGGCCACACCTCAAGTAGTCCTTTATTCATTTCTGGCCCCCCACTGCAAGAAGGATGTAGAAATGCTGGAGAGTGTCCAGATAAGGACAGCAAAGCTCATGAAGAATATGGAGTACAAATCTTATGAGGAGCAGCTGAGGGAGCTGGGTTGTTTAGCCTGGAGAAAAGGAGGCTCAGGAAGGGACATTACTACTTCCTACAACTACCTTAAAGGAGGCTGTAGCCTGGTGGGGGTCGCCTCCTCTCAAAAGTGACACGTGACAGGAGGAGAGGAAATGGTTTCCAGTCACACTAGGGGAGGTTTGGATTGGACATTGGGAAAAAATCCTTCACTGAAAGGGTGGCTAAGCATCAGAACAGGCTGCCCAGGGAGATGGTGAAGGATACTATCCCTGAAGGTAGCCGTGTCACCTGGGGACATGCTTTGGTAGTGGACTTCACTGTGCCATGTTAACAGTTGGACTCTATGACCTTATGCTTAATGATCCTATGACTCTGTGAAATGGATGGGAAGGAAGTTAAAACAATACAGCAATCTAATATTTAATTAAGATGGGATTGTATGTTTGAAAAAAGCACTGAGGAAAGGTGAAGCCGTAAGCTGTGGAGGTGCCCTGTACTGAATGGGTAAAGAGAATGAAGGCTTTCAAGGTTAAGGGCTGTCTTGGCACAGGTGTCATATTGCCCTGTACCTTTTTGGTCCTAAACTATAAAAGTACTGTGATGTCAGTATTTATGTAGGACAACAAAGCAGATATAAGATCACATCACATTCATATAGCTAAGTAGTAATAAATCAGAAGAGAAAAAAGTTATCATAGTCACTTCAGCTTTTCCCAGTCTAAAGCTGATAGTATATTATAAAGGGGCTTTTTTGTTGTTGTTTTAACAAAAGAAAAATCATTTAATGCTGCTAGAACTTTGCCATTTGGCAGGCTGCCTGAGCCAAGGTACAGCTATGACAGCTTCTCAGCAGACACCACAAATGCCTTGTTAGCTGAAGCTGGAAGGATATTTAATATCTCATTTTTTTTAAAGAACTAACAAGACCGTGAGACAATGCATAGATATCAGCACACAGAATAAATAAAGCAATGTATAGATCCATCCTTCTTTGCATACTCTGATATTTAGATAGCTTGCACAGAGTTTCATCTCAGATCTGAAAAATGGCTTCTGAATTAGTCTAAATTTAAACACAGAATAATATGAACAGTAAAGCTCAGTTTCAAAATACTTATTTATTAGGGAGAATGGAACAGAATGATTCATCATCTTACTACAGACAGAGCTGCAAAACTGAGCTGTTGGAATGCTCAGTGCAGAAGACACTATGAAGCACAACTGCAGAACTACAAAAATATGGTATGGAGAATGTGTGGCATCAGGAATTCAGTGATTAGATTAGGGTCATCAAGTTGCATTAAAAAAAAAAAAAAAGAGAAAGTTATTATTTGTAGCATGCATTTACTGCAGCTTAGTTTTCCCCATCAGTGAATGCCTCCAGAGGTATTCCCTAGTTCCTAGGGAAGTCCTGTAGGGACCAAAGGCAGGCTGCCTAAAACTTTGACATGGCTATTTTAACATTAGTTAAAGCCTTCATTCACATTCAGGATAGTTCCATCCTCACAATCTTCTTTAATACAGGTCCCTGCATCTGTGTCTTCTGGAGCTCTACAAGCCTGGATATATTGCTCACTTTAAAGAGCTGCTCTATTCCAAGTCTGTGTCAGGATGCTTTCAAATCCTTTTTGGGTTTTTTTGTGATTTTAAATCCCTTAACATTGCATAGACCTGGACACATTCTCTACTATTAATAATAGGAAGATGGAATGCTTCTTGTATAAAGTTGTCTTTTTTCTAAGTTAGCTGTCTGTGTTTTTTAGAAAAATGTGTATTCTCTGGACGAAAATATCATCTGATACAGGAGACTGCCCTAATTAGGGAGTTTAACTATTAGAATGCACATCACTCATGACACAATATACTTGGCATTTATAAGCCTTGTGCACCTGTTTAAAATGATGGCTGACTTGGTCCAGAACTTCTATTGCAGCCAAAAGTTTTGATTTTCTCATAAAAAGCACCTTGCCAAATACTTGTGTTGCTGACCTTTTCCAAGGTGGTTTCTGATTTTGGTTATTTTATTCTCATGAGTCCAATTTTCTAAGCCACTCTCCATCCCTCCTTACAACTGCTCCTCATGGGTGATCTGCACATGCAAACATGGGCCTCAACATTCCTGTAGCTTGCAAGAAAATTTCACAAGTAGTCAACTGAAAGTACAATTATGTTAAAGCAAACAAACTGTCACACAAACAAAAGTGGTTATACTGTTAAAAGTTCTGGAACTATTTGTTTGATTTCCAAAGCTGATTGGCTAATATATATTAACCAATCCTTGGAAGATATTTGTGTTATAAGTCCAAGGTATTGATATTATTCTGATAGCTGAGTGACAACATTGCAATAAATTTTTTGCAGATACAGACTTTAAATACAGAATGGCAAACAGACAAATGTCCCTGAGGGGCTTTTAAGAAGCAGAAATCTTAATGAGCTCATCACTCACAAAAACTGAGTACCTGCCTGGGGACAGACAATGTGAATGGTAGAGAAATCATGTGGTTATGTTTCTCTTCAAGCTTAGCATCCAGCTAAGCTCATCTTGTGTCTGCTCTTGCACAATGCAACGTGCACTGAAGCAAGACTGAGCTATATAGGTTATATTAACCCAAGGTGATATTTTGTTTTCTGTCATTCCTGTAAAGGATGAGAATGAACCCTTCTCAAAGAAAACAGGTTCTCTTCTTCTTTTGCAGTTGTTTATTCTATTTAGTCTTTAACTGCAAATATGGCTTTTAGAAATCTTAAGTGCTAAGTGCTCCTGCAGGAGCTGAGTGGGTAGTGTTTGGTTTGTAACATTTAATCATGCCTGGTCAGAAATACAATGTCCACTAAAACATTGACTTTTATCACCTCTCAAAAACTATAAGTGCAGAATACTGTCAGTTTGGAGTTTGATTCTTCACCACAATCAGATTATTCTTTTCTTAGTGGCTTCTGGGAAGTATTTTTAAGTGCTTACACATAAAAAACAAAAAAATATGCATGTGTGTCTGCCTGTTAAACAACTTACTAAATGTCTGTGACAAAAACTGTTTTATTCTGGAATATTTCAGATGTCCTCCAGTCTTCCTTACAAATCCATTTGTCCTTACAAATGGGATTTGTTTTATAGCTTTTCTGTGAGCATCGAGTTAAATCTTTCAAGGACTTGGACAGAAATTCCTCTAAGGGCCAGTTTAGGCTGCATGATGTGAATTGGTTTTGTTTTCCTTTCTTTTTAATTTCTGCTTAGCTATCCAGGGACTCAGTAAGTCCCTTTCTCCATGAGATGTTCAGGACAGTGCAGTCAAAATTGAGATGTGAGAGAAGGAATCTTCTTTTCCTGGTAAATAGATTCAGGAAAGGAAGGTTGTCTCCTACAGAAAGCAGGTAAAGTTCTTATGACTTCAATGCCAATTCCCAGCTGTGTTCAGCCTCTAAGCCAGGCCAAAAAAGGGGGATTCACCCTTGCCCAAGCTGCTATGCATTAAGGAAAGAAATGTGACAGCACAGAATACATCTTAGAGAAACCTCTTCTGGCTAGCAGCATGGTAAAATTGCAGCCTAAGTGTATGCCTGGCTTTTTTCCTTCTCCAGCATCACTTACCTGTGGGCAACAGCCAAACCATGACAGACCCTCAGCTCAGGATTCAGAGACCAAAATAATTTTCATTTTCATGTTACACATTCTCCTGCTGGCTACTGGCCTCTTATCACAGAAAAGCACTAGTTAGGCATCTCCCCACTGCTCACCTCCCTGGGGGCTGACATCAGCCAAAAAGGCAGATGTCTCATCCCCTGGTTAAATCACCATACAGTCAGCATCCTGCAGACACTTCAGGCATCTAGGAGCAAACAGATACTCAGTGGCTCCCCAGGCTCACCCAGCTTCGTGCTGGCTGCTGCAGGAGCACTCTAGGCATGGCTAGGCTGGAGTTCATAACTATGATCAAGTGTCATGCGGAGTCATAAACAGTCTTGGGTTTTACATTGCATTAAATTGCAAAAAGAACCACATCTGCTGATCAAAAAAGAGAGGAAAGAAAAAGATACATGGGACAGAGCAATCTACCAAATGGGCACATGAGCACCACTGTAGGCACAAACATGCATTTCAGAGAAAAAAAAAACCCAAGAGAATAAAAACTTTTTTTATATAGTGTTGTGGTCTGTTTCTTCAGCTGCTTTCTTTGTGACTTCTTGGATTCACAGCAATGTTGCATGCAGCCTTTTTTTTGTTTTTTTTTTACCCCCCCCATCTTTCCTATTCTCTTAGCCTTCGAACTCCTTTTACAATTTCAGTGATGTGCTCCAGCTGGAGACTTGAGCTCTCAATGACTAACAACCAGAGGAGCTGATTTCACATAATCTAGGCAAAAGTCCAGCATGTGACTCAGAAGCAGTCATTCTATCAGAGTTCATGACCTGCAGGAACTCACTGTGGCTCCATCACTTGCACCTACAGCACTCCAGTCATTACGGGGCTGAAGGCTGTGCTCCAGCACAGGACAAATCAGCTGAAGCTTGTCTCCCTTCATCCTGCTTAGAGCTAAATGGAATAAACCAGCAGAGCTGCAGTAAATGAGCCATAGCAAAACTGATCTTAACCTCCACCCCCTTGATTTGGCAGACAGGCACGAGGGCGGGAGACAAGATAATTCCAGCCAGCTCCAGCGGGCTTTGTAATGCAATTTGACAAATCAAATAGATAGCTTTTATTAATGTAACTAAATGAATTATTGCAAATGGGAGATGTGGACATTGATCTGTCTTCATTTTTGCATTCTGCTTTGGGGGAGGGGAGATAGCCTTTAAATTCAAGCTGCTGCTGCCTGAGGCAGGAAGTCACTGTAATGAATCTGTTCTGCAGTTTCATATCTCCAAACTGCCCATTTAACACCAATACCAATAAAGATAGAAGGGAAATACAGAGGAGTACTATGCATGCAGGGCTGTCAATGCTCACACTTGGACATACAAGTGACTATTCAGGGCCAGATTTTCCTAAATATGAATGTCTGCTTTGATTTTCTGGTGATGAAATGGGACTAACAAGGCTTGTTGAAGACTATGATACCAATGAAAAACAAGGATACCCTGACTATACTCCTTAACAATAACTCTTCCTACATAAACTGCTTAAATAATGTATTCCACAGAACATATGACGCAAATACACAGGTGACTTCCTCAATGAAAGCATCCAAGTCCAGGTCTCTCAAATCAGGCAAATAAATTCAGAACCTAAAGAAATCTTAATATTCTTGCCCTGTTATCAGGGCTGTGATGGAAGAACATCCATGCGAAAAACCTGGATATTTTATTCGAAACAGTACTTTCTTATGTCTTCACATTCTCCAGAGTTAGCTCTGAGAAAGCTAGAAGGTGATTTGTGTTCTTCCTCTCCTCTCATGTGCGTACCCAGAGCTAAAATCCTGCTGTGCAGACGCCAAGCATACCTATGTTGGCTGAAGCATAGCATGGAAGACCTCCCAGTACTGGAAGAAAAAGCAAAATAGTATAAGCAGAGCAAAGACTGATTTAACATGCAGTAGAGGAAGTCTTCTTGGAACCATTTAATGTGCTGAATTTCTGGGAAAGCAGATTAAGCAACTCTTGGCTTTGTATGGATATCACTTTTAAGATAGCAACATATTATGTTGAGCCACTGAGCTGAACATGTCAGATTCTCTCAAGTGGTTCAGCTAGAATGGTTTGGCTTTCTACATACTACAAACTGGGGATGAATTTCATTTTGTCACCATCCAGTAAAACACTCTCTCTATTCAGGTATGCAAAAATATTTGGGTTTGGGTTCTTTGGAGGTTTTTTATTCTTACCAAAACAGAGAGTTTTGGTTTAGTTTGATTTGCTTTTATTTAATTAATTTGGCTAACAGTGAGTAGCTGATTTAAAGTACTTCTGGAAATTTTTACAGTATTTATTCAAGGGTTTTTTTTTTAAACCATTCTCCTAACATCATAATGGAAGAGTGTTAAAGCAAACTTAAAGTATGCCATGTACAAACAAAATCCATGTCTCACAAGTATTAGGGGAAAGTGTGACTGGGATTGCAATTATAGTTTAGATTTATTTTACTAAAGGTGTTTGATTTGAAGGTACCTAATGCATCAGCTTCTTGTCATAAGGAACACTATCTATACACCAGAACAGAAACTGACATTTTCATCAGTTTTGGAAGTTCTGAAAAACAAGGGTGCACCTAAAGGTCTTTCACAGCTTTTTACCAATGCCACTGTCCCCCTTTTAAAGACAGAAATCCTGGCTGCAAAGACAGGGAACATCACAGCTATCACAAAAGCAAATTCTCTCAGTACAAAGAGACCCTTGGTAGTACAAAGTCTCCATCAGCCTGCATGTTTCAGGTAATTTCAGTAGGAACTTGTACAAAAAGAATAAGTAGCAAGTTTTTTATCTAAGAAGAATGCATTCGTTTCCTTCTTTCTTTTTCTGCCTTTCATTGGAAGGGTATTACAATGAGCATTAAAATAGAGACTTTTCGGAATTACAGTGGGAGAGAAATCACAGCTCTCAAAGTGGGTCCATGAAACAAACCTGAGGGTTTGTCCTGCTTCTCTTTTGCACTTCTGATACAGGAATAACAGTTCTGTCACACTCTCCCAATTTTGAGAAATATGTGACCATTACTTTGCAATTGCAGCTCTTTTTTCCAGAATGAGTTCTTGATATCTGTTTGCTGATCCAATATACCATGATAGAATACACCAGAGACCTTGGATTACTTCTGACTTCATCTCTGCTCTATGTTCTATAAAGATGCCTCTTCCCTCAACAACCAGTGCTTACAGACCTTCCTAAAATATTGCTGGGCAAATTGCACAGCCTCCCAAATTTAATTAACTGTTCAAGTCAGCATATCTCAGTTTCTAAAAGGGACCTTGGGCAAACACTGAGGCAGGTGAATGACTTTTTCTTACTGCAGTAAGTCATCAGTGTGTACAGTTCAAATGATCCCAGCTCAGGCTGACGGTACAGTACAAATTCACTATTGCTAAAAAGGGTATGAAGGAAAAATAAGAAAAAGAATGTGATACTCAAGCACTATTACTCTTTGTTGTGGAAATAGGAATAAAATTATGAATCCATCCTCTTCCATCATGCTTTCCTTTTGGAGAGATGCCATTTTAGGCACAGAGGCTCTTGAGGTATCTTCATGTCCCAGAAAAATGCTGAGCAGCCATTGAGCAAGACCACAGAAAGAGGGGTCCCAGAAGCATTTATTCTAAAACAGATGGAGTTTGCCAGAGCCAGCTTTGACTAAGAAACCCAAGAGAACACTAACAGTATGGAGATCTTTAGTATTCCCAAATGCTGAAAGATCAAGTAAGCAGTAAGGCTTTGTCTGAATTGACAACTGCATCTGAGTAAAGAGAATTAGGTGCTGTCTGCTTTGAGCTTTGTCTAATACAAGAGTATACAATAGTGAAAGCATAGGTAAACTAGATCTGCAAGACTTTAGATGCCTCTCTGATCCACGGTGACATTAGATTACTTCCTAGAATATTTACAGCATTTTATGGCAGTGAATCGTTTGGTTTTCCTTGTGTTGCTGAGTTTAATAAAAGAGCTGTAATCTTAAGCTACATGATGTGGATTGATATCTTTTTTTCCCTCACAGCAAAAACATTACTTCAGCAACAAATTGCATGGAAGACAGTAGTTTTGATGACCTGTTTACTTGGAAAAATGTAAAAAGCAACACCTAATATTTTACTGACTCTTAATGCCAGTCACACTGAAAGAGCAAAAGCAATTGCTGTGGCTTTATTAGAAATCTTTATTGCTCAAAGCATGAGAAATTGGGAGAGGACAGAATCAATAATCTGTATTTTCATTGGTTTACAGGTTCCCTTGGGACGAAAGTATGCATGTGTATTTCCAATGAAAATCCAGGGCTGAGCTCACTGCTGTGCCTAGGGAGGCAGCATCTGGATAGCTTTACTCCTCTCTCTTCTTTCCTCTTGCTCACTTTTTTCCTCTGTAAATAGCATTTACTATAAAAGTTTGCAACGTGCATTTGTCTTTTTGTTCTGTGTTTTACTATGTATCACTAATAGTCTAATAAGGCATTAAAACATATTATTCTTAATATTTAAGCTTCTGGTCCTGTCTTACTTAATGGACTTGGGAACTCTTCCAAGCATCTGTACTCTGCTGCCCATGCCCTCATTGACTCCTGAATATCTGTACAAGCAAGACTCAGGCACACAACCTTCCTGCCCTCCACTGTGCACAGTTTCCACAGAGAGAAAAGCAAATTGCACAGGATAGACAAGGATGACATACCCTTGTCCTAGTCCCATTCCAGATGGCTGAGGACCCTGTACTCTGGTATGTGCTTCAGCACACAGCCACCCCTCAGCTGTGGTGAGAAAAAGGATGTTTAATGCAAACAGCACATCTTTAAACAGTCTGTCCTTTGAAGTGTGGGGGATTTTTTTCCTTAAGAACCTGTAGCCATTCTACATCTCCCCAAAGCTTTTGGAGGGTCAGCTGGTGTTGTGCCAGGCCTTCCATTTGCTTTGAATAATTTCTTCTTACTCAACTGAAAGTGCCAGGTATGTCCAGTACCTCTCTAACTCTCAGACCTTAGCAAAACCACTCTCAGAAAACTAAAGAACATTGCATTTGTTTGGTGTGGCCCCTGCCAGCTGTGGCTCCTTGACCATCCTAACCACAAGTTTCACTCCATACCAGAACTACCTTGTAGCTTTCCAGCCAGTCAAGCAGTGTGGTGAGCAGCACAGCTTTGCTGTATTTCTGTCCAAACTAGTGGGATCCAGCTGGAATCCAAGGTTACCAATACAAAATCTGTTTTCTACCACAAAAAGAAAAAAAGGCCTAATACATTCTAATATGTATTCAGTTCACTAATTGGTTTAAGAGTTTGTCTGTGAGCTTCACATAGAAATATAAAAAACTTCACACATCTGCCGAGCAAATGTACTTCTAGGTATCTGGAATTCTGCCCCCTTACAAGCATTTTCATGGAAATTTGCAGATGTGATTTGGGCCTAGCAATGCTGAAGGGCTCTGGTTTCTGTTAGGCATGTCAAACCTGACAGGAACAGTATTCTACCACAGTACAAAACCTGTCAGCAGAAGATGACAGTGTCTCTATGAGCTGTCATGTACAATTTTTGCAATTAAATAGGCCCAAGTCTATTTAGAAGTATGAAGGGCTCTTCAAAGAACACAAGTCTGTTGTCCCTGTTGTGTGTCCTGCAGAAGAGAAAGCACCTGAGGGGGAACAGAGTGGTCTGAGGTTTGGGTCTCTGTGGCACGGAGTTCCAGAAGGACTCTGTGTAGATGAAGAGAGCAGCTTAGAAAAGCTGTTATTTTCCACTGTGAAGCAGAAAAAAAGCCACCCAGAGGCTGTTACAATATCAGAGGAATCAGCATAGCTTCGGTACAGTTAGAATACAAATGCTGCGCTGGGAGACTTAGGGTCAGTGTGAGATCACATTGAAGCAGAGCCAGCAGAGAGGAGCATCCCAGTAACTCACCCTAGATAACCAGAAAAGTGATGGATGCTGCACTGACCACAACATGTTTCCAAAGCATAGCAGTGTCACTAGAGCAGGCACTTGTTTTGCCTCAGCTCTCAAAGAGGAAGACAATGTGCTCCAAGGAAAGCAGTCATCCCTTGATGCGTCTCCCTTAGGTGAAATATCAGAAAAAAAATGAGCAACAGAAGTGTTGCTCTTCTTTTTACTTACATTTCTACACCTAGATTTATGTTTGTCAGATAGTCACAAGCTAGAAGAGCCTTAAATTGCTTTAGTGTTTATAACAAATAAATAAACAGAATTTTGTTCTTGGGCAAAATTTTTCAACTCATCTGCCTTCCAAACTTGGCTTTACTCCCAAGGAGTCCAGACATAAGTCTGGAAATAGCCCTTCATTTGTACTGTATTACTGCAAATATGAGGTCATCTTCATGTATTCAGGGCTCTAACAAAGCTTCCAAAGCTTCACCAATGTTGAATAAGTGTATTTTGGACAATGTGATGATATGTAGAGATATTTCAGATAGTCTAAACAAACAGGTATGGCAACAGAAGCAATGCAGATGTACCTTCACAAGCTAACTAAACCTGATGCTGGGTAAGGTTGCTTTCAGCAGTCTTGCTATCTCTAAATCTAATATCCCTCCATTATCCCTAGAGGTAAACCAAGTGCTGTTACCCAAGAAGCAAGACTAGGCAATGGACAGGGGCCCACAGAAGAAACAGTGGGATGGACCAGATGGTCAAGTGGAGCAGTAGAGATTACACATATGCAGCAGACAAAAAAAAATTTCTCATGAGAGCTCCAAGTGTTCCTCTGCAATACTGAGATGTATAAGTGAAGACATACCAGACAGTTCATAACACCGTAGAATCATAGAATGGTTTGGGTTGGCAGGGACCTTTAAAGGCCATCTAATCCAAACCCCTGCAAGGAGCAGGGACATCTTCAACTCAATCAGGTTGCTCCAAGCTTCATCCAATCTGACCTTGAACGTTGCCAGGGATGCGGCAACCACCAACTCTGTGGGTAACCAGTTCTAGGATTTCAGCATCCCTCAACATAAAAAAATTCTTCCTTGTATCTAGTTCCTTGGATTTCTTTCAGATCAAGTTGAGGAAGAGACTATTTCAATAAGTTGAGGGTTAACCTCAGCTCACTAAAGGTCATCTCCCAAAGGCTGGAATTCTAAATATTATTGTTTCTGTGATTCATTCTGTTGGACACAATACATCACTCATTTCACTGACCTAGTGCAACCACCTCGGCATCATCAGCTCAGAGTAAAAATCCTGAATGGAAACATTAAAGTTGAAAAATTAGCCCTTATAAAGAGAACATTATGATAAAATTCAATGTTTAAAGTAGAACAAATCTATTTGAAAACATAGAAAGTTTCAATTATGATCAGTCAGTCAGTGGAAATATTTATACTTCAATGGACTATGGCTGCTACCACGCTCACATGGTATCTGCAGTTCATCAAACTAAATTCATTTACAGACCTAATGGATGGCATCATTGCCATGGACACACACAGCTGACTGAAAGGAATACATACCTGAGAGGGTCCAAGAAATGCTTCAAACAGATACTCTTCTGAAACACCACAAATAGGGCACAACAAGTGTCTAAGTAATCTTAGGTTTGTTGCTCCTTGGATTTCCTATTAAGGTCTGCTCTTGAATGTATAAGAGGATGAATGAAAGGAAAAGAGATTAGTTTATAATAACTGTGTTAGTAACTGTTTCCAGACTCCTTAATATAATGAGGAGTCAACTACCAGACCTTCACATTATCCTAGCTTGTTACCCCCCAGGCTTAAGCTCCTGAAACATTAAGGAGCCTGCATTCACTTCAACCACTCACTCCAAATCAAGCTGGTACTTCACAGTTCCTTTTGGCATGTGTGCTTCTCAGAATACTAGGATTAACTTCATTGTCAGTGTACAAAAGCAAAATGTTTTTCCAAAAGCCTATGTAAGCCACCTTACTGAAATGGCATATATGTGCATCCCATAGCTTTGTCAGATTGAGCAGAAGGGATTTGATACACTCACTTGATAACATCCATCCAGCCAATATAATAATGCCATTTACAATGCTGGGCTACAAACCTCCCAAATTACTTCAGAATATAGTCACAACTCACAAGGGAAAAATGCTTAAAAGTATTTTACCTTTAGCTCTTGCAGTCTGCTTTCCATTTCCTTTACACTAAGGTTTCTACCCTTGTTTATAGAGAACTATGTCCATGTATCTTTGCAATAAATAATCTAATCCAACACACAACACCAACATACAACACTATCATAATATGGAGAATACAATATTTCTCAAGCTTATCCTGCTAAAATTCAGGTTTCTATTCAGTTCTAATAGTGAAATTATTTCATAAACAAATCTCCCAAATATTGGTGAGGCAATCTTTCATCCTTTAGATTAAATACACATCAGAGATACAACTGAGATTTTCCTTGAAAATAAAGATATCTAAGATTTCTTGCATTCATCTTACAGGGCTATTTTTCATATTTAGTGATATACTCCATTTCCAACTAGCAATTTGTCTCTCATGTCAGCTTATCTGAAGGTCAAACATTAAAAACAGAACTAATATTTAATCCTGAAACATTTAAATATTTGCAGATAATTATTCCATTTCTCCAGGTCCCAGCATTATTTTCCAAGCTACCAATGTTTAACTCTCTGGCTTTCCCTTAAGATCAGTACTTCTTGTCCACAACTAAAAACTTCAATTCCGCTAAAATACTCTCAGCTTTTCAATCCAAAATGTTAATGTTATCACTAGTTATAGAAATAAGGAATTTATTAATATTCCATTCATAATCATGACTCAATTTCATATAATATCATATTCTCACTTGTCATAAAACCACAGGACATCATAAATTCATACTTAGCAAGGACCACTATAGTTGCTCTATTTTATTATTAAAAGAAATGTGGCAACTCTTGCATGTTCTAGATTGCAAGAAGGACAATACATTTCTGGTTTTTGTGTCTAGTACCATTAACATGAATAAATTTCATCATCTATAGAAAACAAATTATTAAAGCTTATTTCATAACAGTAAAAAAAAAATTCTATGGTTTCATATATATTTTATATATACATATAAAATACGTATATATATATATATATACACGCACATATATATATATATATAAAAGTATATGTATATCTATATGCACACACACATATGTTGCATGGCCTATAATTTTCCTCTGCGTGAATAACACACTCCATACTGATCAGCAGGCTTTTGTGTTCCAGTAGCAACAGCTCCTGTCACTAAGATTTAAGTTTCATGGGGCACTTGTAATGGAATTATAAAATCTATTTCTAAAGAATGATTGATTCAATTCATTACTGGCTTTCAGTATACAATAAAAATTTTCTGAACCTTAGCAAAAAAAAAGTCATGAGGCAAATCCAAGTGATAATAAATCACCTGTATAAATGTTAACAAAATGGACTCAAGACAAAAATCTCACTATGCATGGCCACAGTGAATGCTGTATAAATAAAACATATTTTCTTTTTCACTAAGTAACAATTCAAGGAGTTAAAATAATTCAATGTAGTAGAAAATGGGTAAAAGCTGGCTGTAGCAGAGTGTGCAGTAAAGATCCTTATTGACTGATTAGCAATTTGCTTCTACAAACACTGCACAGCAGTTACCCTACTTTGCAGTAGGCTATTAGAGCCTAATGAAAAATGTGCATTTTTGTTGGAGTTAATGGTCTTGAACAGAAGCCCTGTGCTTCTACGAGGCTTTATTCTGTACTTAAATTATGGATTTATGTCTGTCATTACAGCTATTGTCCCTTGTTTGTACAATATATGCAGATTACACAGTTCTGTGTTTACGGTGTGACTCCAGTGAAGATGAGGAACAAAACCAATCCCTCAGATGGTGAAGGCACAGTCCTGCGAGAACAAGCAGCAAGACTCTGCCAGCAGATGGGCTAATGCCTGAAGAGCAAATTTAGCTGGGTGTTCCCTGCTTTTGACATTTCGGGCTCTCGCTTAAAATCTTCAGCACAGGGAGTGGTCTGCTGTCCATGGCAGCTGAAGTTACAAGGAATAGCACTGTAGATAAAGTTCTGGATTAATTAGAGACCAGGGCACTAGCTGGGGATTCCACTGCCCGGGAGAGCACAGAGCTGTGCAAGGTGCAGGCACCACAGCAGGAAGAACAGGGCAGTGTCACATGGAAACCTCTCTGCTGTCACCAGGCATGGAGCACAGGGTGCCAGCACAGCCAATAGCTGGCCCTGTTCTACAAATCCACAGCAGCAAAAACCTAAGGATGATATAAATGGGCAAGCAAAATAAAAGAGGTACGATTTTACTTTTTAACAGATGATAACAGGAGCTTTCCCCTTCCTATTAGGGGAATAGAGTTGAGAACTGGAGCCAGAAAAAGTTTAAAATCACATGTTGAGATAAAAAGCTATTTACTGGAAACAGCAATGTCATAAGCAAAATGAGCAGAAACAGCAACAGTATTAATAAAAAAAAGATATATGACAAAGAAATAATTTACATAAAAAGTAAAACAGAACTGGACCATTTCACCCACCATGGTTTTTTTCCCTTGACTGGAAAGGAGAGGGTCCCTTACTCCCACTCCTGGCTCCTTTCCTCCTGTCCCTGGCAAGTGACATTACATGGTATTGAATAAAATTAGCACCTGACCATGCTCTCCTCTACCTCTGTAAAAAATTAATTCTGTCCTGACCAAAACTAGGACAATCAGTCATTGCCTATTTCTAGGTATGCCTTAGTAAGTCTACACTGGGCTGATTTTTTGTGTGGAGCTGCATGTTTTACCTCATGTCATTTCATATCTAATTTGAGGTTATGTGGCTCCAAACTAAACTTTGCTTTTACATATGTAAATATGCCCAAAATAAACTTTGTTTTTACAATGTAAATATGTCCACATATTTACATTGATATGCGGACACATATACTCGTGTGTGTACATGTGTTATGTGGTTTATGATTACAGCCAGTTATTTATCTGATCTGGTTTCATGTGCATTGGAGAGTGTTCACAGACATCTTTGGTCTCCATACATGTATTTATGCCTAATCATGAGACTTGCTTTTATTTTCCTTCTGCTTTCTTTATGGCAATGTTTAGTTCATATCCAGTTCTGGTTCAGCTGGAGTCTCTTGCTATGCTTTCTCTGCCTGGCTTGGCTCCCTGAGGCTTGGGGCTGCAGCTCCTCCAAGCCAGGGAAGGGAAAAGTTTTTTGATGGGCAACCAAAGCCAAGCAAGCCCAGCAAAACCAAACCGTGCAGAGCTCGTCCAGGTGCCTGTGGATGGCCCATCCTTGGGTGGTGCCCCTGCCCCGCTCAGCTTCCCATCCACAGCAAAGGCACCAAGGATGTGCTCGATGACCTTGGATGTCATTGCTAAAGGCAGTCATGAGCCCCAGTGCTCAGGCAGAGCCCTGAGGGACACCCCTGGGCCCCAGCCTGCCGTGGAATGTGAAGCCACTGTCCAAAAGTCCCTGTCACATCCATGCAGCCAATTCCTCGTGCCCTGGACAGCGCAGCCTGCAAACCCAGGGCTCTGCAGTGTGGGGCTAGGGCTGTCATGTGGGAGCATGACCAAAGTCTCTCAGAGCTCTGGGCACAGCAGGGGCCACAAGGCCACGAGGCCACATGTCTGGGGGCTGCTCCGTGCCAGTTCCTGCAGGCTCCACTGTTGTTGGGGTGCCAGGGATGGCCCTTTGTGACACAGGTGCTGTGTGTTGGGGCACCACCCTAGCTGAGGATATCTAAGAGGTGCAGAGCCCTGTGTTGCCCAGTCACAGGAGAGCCGCTCTCTGGAGGAAGAAGAATCAGTTCCCTGCATCTGTCTGCGCTAAATACCAATAGCAACAGACAACAACAGTGACAAGGACAAAGCCAACTCCAACTCCCGGTCCCCGAGCCCCTTGCCCAGCTGTCTGGAAGCCCACAGCGGGCAGTGGTCAGGGGCAGTGGGCAGGTCAGTCCTGCCACTGACAGAGACTGAGGAGGAGGAGGAGAGGCCCTTTGCCAACATGGCCCAAGAGAGTTCCCAGTGGGAAAGTGATAGTGACGAGGACCTTTCCCAGTGGGAAGATGTGACAGTGTGAGAGACGTACCAACAGCAAGTCCTGACAGTCCAGGAAATTTCCCAGCGGGGAGCCAGGAGGAGCTGAGAGCTGTACCAACGACAGGTACGTGTGCGACTTCGAGAGGTTTCCTGTCGCGGTTCATGTTTATTTCATTAAGTTGCTGTTAAGTTGCTCATTCTGGTTTATCCCTAAATTGTACCCTCCCTTAAAGCTGTCCCTCAAGCCATTCCCCTCCCTTTGTTGTAGTTCCTCCCCTGCCTATCAAGGCAACACTGCCCCTTTTTCCTGAACCTTCCCTGCCACTCTCTCCCTCGGCCAATCCCTGATTGAAACACCCACTTGGAAACCCCCTAATCTAGGACACCCAGCCCATGTGACCTTTCCCTCTCCTCCCCCTATCCTGATTGGTCCCATGCTGCTAATATAATCCCCTTACTCCACCCTTGAAGTTTCCCTATTGGTTGGGTTTTTGTATCCACGCCCTGGTGTGTAACACTATTTTATCCCGTGTACGGGGGTGCTTGGGACTCTTGTGTCCTGTTCATTTCACCTGGAATAAACTTGTCCCTGTGGAACCTCAGAACAAAGAGGCTTCTCCTTTCTCTTTCACCCAGTCCCTGAAATTGCTAATTCCACACCGTAGAGCAACTGGCTCTTCAGCTTCAGCTGTGGGCAAAGCCCAGTCCCCAGCCATTCCCCACTCCTAGCCAGAGTACCAACAGGGCTAGCTGGGGCTCCAGTGGGCTGTGTCAGTTTCCCAGTACAGTGATGAGAGGCACGTGAAGAGCTCTATGAGAGCTCTTAAAGAGCAGTCTTTGCCCTTCAGCAGTGGATGGCTGTAAAAGTAGAATCAGTAGTCACAGCCAAAAGGGAAGAGAGCTCAGTGCCTGCCCCACACAGCACCCCCAGCTCCTCCCCTGCCCAGCCCAGGCCCTCAGGGAGCAGCAGCAGGAGGGGGCAGCGTCAGCATCCGTGCAGGCAGTGCAAGAGAGCAAGGAGAGGACCTTGTGTGGGAAGGACAAAGAGTGGGAAGACCACACCAAGCCAGAGCTTTCCCAGTGGGAAAATAAGGAAGAGGAAGAGGTGTCCCATGGAGAAATTAACAACTCCCAAGAAGTGTCCCAGGGGGAAGAGTGCCCTGAACAGGAACTGTCCCAGGAAGAGCGCTCTGACTGGAAAGAGCGCACAGAGGAAAATCTGTCCCATGGCGAAGTCACAAGGTACCATGAACACTCTGACTAGGAAGAATATTTGGAAAAAGAACTGTGTCAGGGAGAAATCAACAGCTCCCAAGACCTCTCAGACTGATAAGAATACATTGAGCAAGGGCTGTCCCAAGGAGACGGCAACAACTTTGAAGAACGTTCTGACTGGGAAGAATACATTGGCCAAGACCTTTCCCAAGGGGAAGCCTGCATTGGTCAAGATGCATTGAGAGGGAATGGCAGCAGACCCTCAGTGTAGGCCAACTGGGACTTGTGCAGAAGAACTGTGAAGACAAGAGTAATCATGACATCTGGACCAAGCCCTTGGCCCCAAAGGAGGATGAGTGGGACGAGGTGAGCATCCTGGAGCTGCTCCCAGAAGAGGACAAAGGGCAAAACTGGAGAGCTTTTGCAGCAGACAGGTTCCCAGTGCCTGGCCCTCATGAGGCCTGGGTTGAGGACCAGGCAGTGGAGCGACACAGCCCAGGGCTGCTCTGTGCCTGGCCTGTGCCCTTGAAATGCCAAGCCCCTGTGGGACACATGGCATCTCTTGCCTTCAAGGAGCCAGTGCCAGAGGCAGGGACAGAGATTGAGGGGTCTGCCCTGCACATCTCCCCCAGCCCCTTGCCTGCCCAGCGGGGAGCCCAGGCCCTCCATGGGCAGCCAGCTGCTCCCAGGAAATGCCCCTCCCACTTCAGGTGGGCACTGCGGGCACAGCAGGGGCTGTTCCAGTGCCCCTGCCTGAGGCCACAGGATGAGGAGTAAAGCAGACGAGGAAAAAGATGAAGAAGATGAAGAAGAAAAGTAGAAGAAGACAAAGACATAGATGATGAAGAAGCTGAAGACAGCAAAACAGCAAAGCAGATGAAGACTAAGATGACGAAGAAGACGAAGACAAAGACGACGAAGATGAAGACAGACAGAGAAGACAAAAAAGAAAAATTTTAAAATACAGTAAGAAGCCTGGATGGGCAAGGAGGTTTTGGAGGAACTTAGAAATAAAAAGAGGATATATTATCTTTGGAAGGAGGGTCAGGTCTCTAAGGAAGTGTTTAAGGGGGCTGCTAGAGCATGTAGGAAATAAATTAGGGAGGCCAAAGCTCAGTTTGAACTTAAAATGGCGACTTTTGTGAAGGATAATAAAAAATATTGTTATAAATATATTAATGGTAAAGGGAAGAGTAAGACCAACCTTTGTTCTTTATTAGATGCAGAAGGGAACTTAATAACTGCAGATGAGGAGAAGGCAGAGGTGCTTTAGTGCCTTCTTTGTCTCCGTTTTCAGTGGGAAGACCCTTCAGGATAACTGTCCTCTTGGGTTGGTCAGTGATATCACAGAGGAGAATGGTCCCCCCATTATCCAAGAGGAGGCAGTCAGAGAACTCCTGAGATGCTTGGATATTCATAAATCCATGGGACCAGATGGGATCCATCCCAGGGTGATGAGGGAGCTGGCAGGTGAGCTTGTTAAGCCTCTCTCCATCATTTACCAATAGTCCTGGCTCACTGGTGAGGTTCCAGATG
>VXBC01002309.1:1139991-1252351 GCA_013399945.1 Ploceus nigricollis
GGGGGGGGGAAGGGCTATTACTGTATTTTAACCCATTACATTTCCAGAAACTGAAATCTGGTTTCATGCTTTCCTGAAAGAGTCACAATAATCTTCCCAGCTGGGCTGGCTTTCAGCAATGAACTTGGCTGACCTTAAAAGAAAAACAAAATTGCATTATGTCAGACAGAGTCCAGATGCCCTGCCTTTCTCCACAATAGCTCTTGCATGTAGAAGCTTAAGGACATGAGGCTGTTAAAGGAAATCCTAAAGACATATGATCCTAGGTAAAACCTTAAAATACAGAGGAGAAATGAATGAATTTTTTTTTTTAAAGCATACCTTCTGCTCAGTTGGTATTGCTATAGTTCATCTTAAATTGCTACCATTAATTTAGTGAATTAGTCATCAACTATTTACAGCTCGACACAGAAGCATTTGTCATAAACATCAGAAGAAGAGAAGAAAAATAGCTTTTCCTAATATTATTGTGTGTTTAATTTTGCCATATAATGTGACTGAAGTCATTAGTCACTGATGTATTTCTTTCTGGAAAGGGCAAAAGATCAGTTATAGAGTTGTCCAACAAAATCATAAAGTATACATATTTTCTGCTGCATAACACAAGTGGACAGGAGATACTGTCTTGCATCCTGAATCTGTAAATTTTATCAGAAGACCAGAAAAAGCTGCTACCTCTAATAAGGTCCTTTTCCCCCTTTTCTGCTTTGTCTTCTTCAGGATGAACTTTCCCAGGTCTCAGTCTCTTGTCCTAGAAATGATGCTCCAATCCTTTAAATCTCTTTTTGACTCTTTGGTGGACTAATTTCAGTGTGTTTATGTCTCTCTCATTCTGGAGACAGCACTCCAGGTGTGCTCTCACTAATGCCCTTTCTCACCTACTGGCCATGCTCTTCCTAAAGCAGAGCAGGGTACCATCACCTTTCATTGCCACAAGGGCACATTGCTGGATCACACCAACTCCTCTGCCCTGCAGGATTTCCAGGTCCTTCTCTGCAAAGTTGGTATTTTAGGCAAATGTACATGACTGTCTACTGTGCAACTTTTTCCTCCACACATACATGAAAACCAACACAGAAACAAGAGAAAAATTGACACAGGAGGCATAGGATTCTCATAATATTCACAGATCTAGTACGTGCTTTAAGTCACACACATTTTTCATTCCCCTCACTGTGGAAAAAACACCAAATAAGTGGTTTCTTGTGTATATATTTTATTAGGACCCAAGCTCAGCACCTGTGGGTAGAGCTGGATGAAGCTCTTTCATCTCTCAGTAAGTCATTTACAATGAGGCATGAGTGGTAATTTGCTGTCTTAAATAAACATGTAGCTGAGTGATGACTGTGGAAAAAGGGTATGCAAGTTACAGTTTGCCTGAAGGGATTTAATTTCTCCACTGAACATTTTCATTCAATATCTGAGCTCTGCAGCCTGGTGATTAATCTTCCTGAATACCAGACTGCTTGTAACAGGTTCTGGAGGTTCCTATTTGGAGTGTGCAGCACTGCTAATTAGCAAATCCACAGAACATCTGACATGTGTGGTCCTAAATGAGCCTAACTTATTAAGTATATTTATTAATGCCTTTTGCAGTCAGACACACAGAAATATTATGGGTAAAGCTATTGGATGCACCTAGGAAGAATAATTAATCTTGTAAACAAGCCAGCAGAGAGTGGGATATAAATCAAGGCATCTGCTACCTTATGTCACCTTAAGTGTAAATGAAATTTTTGTTGTCTTTGGTTGAATGCTGTGTGATGTCTTAGCAAACCTCATCAGCATGTTCACAGCAATGTCCAGATACTGTACAGCAAAGAAGAAATTAATACCCATGTATATGAAGTAGATGTTGCAATGATCAGATGACTGTTTATTACAGACAGATATTAAGAAAAATAGTATATTCTATCATAATATAGCATTAAACCTTTGTCTCAGTGTATCATGGATGTTCTGTATGTGGTATGAAGTATCTGGCCATTGATGAACTGGATTTACCCCTGCTTTTAATTCAAAAAACTACATAAGGACTCTTCTATGCTAAAGAGTATTAGAATGCCTCTGACTGAAGAAAAACATAGAAACAAATAAAAATATGGTTTGATGTTAGACCATTAACATATCGTAAAGAGATTAGGCAGACAACCATAATAATAAAAGTATACATAATATGAAAGACACAACTCTGAGTGTCTCCCTTATGGCACTGATGAATTTCAAGTAGGAACCAAGGAGACACTTTGGATTTCGTCCTATACAAGCTTCCCAGAATACACCCCTGATGAACCTTGAATTAGGT
Source organism: Ploceus nigricollis (assembly GCA_013399945.1). Classification (NCBI taxonomy): domain Eukaryota; kingdom Metazoa; phylum Chordata; class Aves; order Passeriformes; family Ploceidae; genus Ploceus; species Ploceus nigricollis. The sequence continues at coordinate 1,142,297 of VXBC01002309.1, forward strand.
TCTGGTCAAGTTCCAAGGCATGCTCTGATTCTGATGGAACACAGTGTATTTCAGCTTTTCTTTTCAGACAAAAGCATCTGTTGGCTATTTGAGGCCATAAAGGACTAAGCTACTTGTCATCAGTGCAAGATGGCTGCTAATGACAGTGATCATATTCAAGCTATATAAAAAATCCCACTGTGATGCTTTTCAGAAACATGCTGAAAAGTCCCTGAATTCTCACTGCCAGTGTGACCATGAGCTTTGCTTTAAACTGCAAAGAGCATTTGCTATCTGCTGAAATCTGAGAAGGATGTGGCTTTTGAGCCCAGAGGTTGCGAGTGCCACTCCTGCCCCTTGCAAGGAGATCACACAGCCCCATACCATTATTAAAAAGACATTTGTTTACTTTGGATGCTTTAAACCAGTAAGCTTTCCTTGCACCCAGTGTGGGGACAGAGTCCAAGGAGATCACATGCTGCTCTGTGCTTCTTCTTACAGCAGCATAACTCAAGCTGTGTTCTTAAGCAGCCCATGCCATAATCTTACGGGCTGTGAATAATCTGAGACTAACTCGAATTTCAAGTGTGATTTAGGTATTGCTTTCTGGGAACTTTCTCTTTACTTTTACTATCTATCAAACCTCCTAAAATTTGTGGGTTTTTTTAATATAGTGAGCTGAAGTGGATGTTATGCATTAATATTTTATCTAGAAAACAAGACAGTAACTGTTTATAATTACAGTCATGACCTACATTAAAAGCATTCAATAATATCTGTGAAGTTATTTTAAATTTTTGAAACAATTCTTCACAGAGTTAAAGCATTATAAGAACTGTTAGAATCTGCAGGCTTTGGAAGAAAGAAATAATTTGTTAATCCAACTCAGCAGATGATTTCTAGAACTTTACAGTGGCAGGATGCATTTTGTCCTTCACAGCCTGGGCTACAGCTTCTTAGTGAAATGCAATGACAATTAATCTCTGCTCAGTATTCTCACAGCCCACTGTGTACATTGTCCACTGCATGTCCCATTTGCAATTAAACAGCGTCTGTGGGGCCCACTGTAAGTGCATTATTTAGTAAATGCAAACTTTTTTGTGATCTTTATATAGGAATGATGCCACCAAGCCACTCACCTTCCTCCTTTTAAAGTACAAAAACTTCTTCAGAAACACTAAGTGGCAGAAACACTATCCAGGACTGCTGCAAACAATTTTGAGTGGACTGCATTTCCTTTCCATTATCTTGGACCAACACTTTCAGCTCAGATATAAAGCTTTTCTCATCTAGGCCACTCCTATGTCCAGCTCCAGCAAATCATCCTGTGGTATCAGCAGATTTCTGCTCGACCACCCACTGCAATCTCCCAACACCGATGAGCAGTCTCAGGAAAGTTCAATATGCCAAGCTCCTCTCAGCAGGGATAGGGGCTACAGAAGCCTGAGAGGCAGCAAAGGTCTTGTCCCAGTGGCACCATGCCATGAGAAGTTTCCAGAAGTGCTCCCTCTTTAAGAGGTGGATTTCACTGTGTCTCCAAACTTGACTTTGCCTTCTCCAATGTCAGTATTTAATTTTCTGTACTCTTCAGCTACTCTACATTTTGTTGATGTCGTGTCAATCTGAACAAGAATTTCTTGAAGTGAGGACACAGCACACAAAGTTCACTGTGGGACTTGCCTTGAAGTCAGCCTCATTTATGTTTGATTTAAAAAGATGGCTTTCTACATTTTTAACAAACTCTGTGTTACAAGTTGAAGGTTAGATCCACAGTACAAGTTTAAGCACTTCTAACTTGTGCAGTGCAACTCAGAAGAACAAGGTCCGACATCCTGGCATCTTTAGACAATTAATGGAGAGAATTAGGTACAATTCCAAAGGGCAGTATGAAAATATCACATGCCCAATACAGAAAGCAGCCAAGAAATTTTAGTTAATTAAAAGTTTCACCTTCATTCTAGAGATTAGGCATGGGCCCTTTCAGTCTTGACTGAGGTATCCTCTCCTAGCAGAAAGTACCTTGAGATGCTCTCAGGAAGAAGATTTAGGTCCTGAACTGTGTTAAAAATACATGTTTCTCAGGAGTAGGTCCTCCTCCTATAACTATACAATGTTCTGAATAAGAAAAACACCATTAATTCCCTGCAGCTCAGCAGCCAAGCTTTCAAGGCTGAGAGGAGAAATGTAAATATCTTACGTTGTAGCCTGCAGATTATAACATGAACCTGAAGGATGGAAGGCTTGGGGTCTGGCGTGCAGGGTGACTAATTCCTAGTGGTCTTGCCAAGTAATCTCAGAGTGTCTGGACTATACACATCTTGTAGGGCAGAGTAAATTAAAAAGAAGTGTTCTGTGAATCTTCACAACACCAGCAGGAAAGTTTTCTGCAACTCTAAGTAACACTTGATGCTCTGAAAATACCTTAGAATTCAATTAATATCCCACTGTGGAAAAGTAAACTTCATCATTATGGTGGAAATATTATGGTGTGTTGCTAAGGCTGCATAAAAATATTACCTCTACATCTCTTTACCAAAGCAGTGCTGCAATAGGCTTTACAAACTGAAATACTTGCTTGAAATATTACATAAAAAATTAAATATCTATATTACTCTCACACTTACCAGATGTAAGGAGAAAGATGGCTATTTGGATAGTGGCAATTTATTATACTGCCAAGTAAGAAAACCTAAAATTAGAAAGCAATAACTGGTTTTCACAGTAGCTCCAAAACTCTTGTGTTAAATTAGTCCTCGATTAAATCTGTTGCATTCTTTTGGTAAGCAGGATTGCAGGACTGTTCTGCTTAAATTATAACCTCCTCATTTGTTAAGCTTTCAGCCAAAGTACTTAAAAAAATTAAAAACAAAGACACAAAAAAATAAGCACAATACTGTTGAAAGACCTGATGTTCTCTTTGTTTGCAACTGCAATGAATAAGTGGTTCCTGTGTAGGCTGCAGAACATGTTTTAAATTCCCTCTACAGAGTATAATAAAGCAGGATTTTTCAGTATAAGTAAATTTGCATTAATTCAAAACCACAAAAATAATGATGAGTATTGCTTTTCTTTTCTCTGCAACCATCATTGATTTTTGATGTGCATATTAGCAGCATCATGCAGGACGCTCTTTTATCTTTTTCTGTCTGGCTTTGCAACAGCATCAGCACTCCTTAGATCTCCTCTTCATTCCAGTGCATTCTTCTCTAAGGCAAGAAAATGGCCTATAAAATGTTCTGAAAGTTAATTTTGAACCAGTACCAGAATGGCTCTTAAAAGCAAGCCTTTACTATAAAATCCTGCTTCCAGCTACAATTTGCTGAGGTCTAATGGCCATCTGGCAATTAGACACTCTATACCCACATAAGAAAGAAAGCAGATATACAAAGAACTCTCAGTATTTCTGTATCTCAGCTAGAAAAAGCTTCAATTCAAAGCATAGCTCTCCAAGCATATGCCAAAGAATGGAGAGGACAGGTCAGCGGGCCAGTTGTTTGCGTCACCATAGGTTGCACTAGACAGAATGCATTAAGAATATTTATGAGTTGGATGAGCAGAGTTGCCCGTAATGCAATTGCAGCTCATTTAATTGAAAAAAGGGAATGAAAAATGCTTACCTCAACATGTCTGCTTAAGCCGTCATCTGATTTACTCCATTTGTATCAATACAGGAAGTCAAAGAGGCAAATTGAATTTATGGACCAGTGGAAGATAAACCAATTTTCTCTGGAGAAACCCAAGTATCATAGCTCATACCTAAGTCTCCTCTTCTGTTTTCACATCAGTCATCGTACACAGCATTTTTACACAGCAGTAAACCAATTTAAATGATCCATACATACCAGCTTTTGTACTGCTCACACACCATCCCTCCAGTTCAACTTTGCTGTCTTTAGGGCTGCTGAAGTGGCACAACTCACCGTGCCCAGGGAGAGTGTCCTGGCACATACATCCCCATTTCCCTCAGGCCTTGGCAGCTTCAGTAGGGAAGTGCTAAGATGCTGGACCCTCCTGATCCCCTCTTCTCATGTAAGTCTGTTCACTTGCAAAGTGGTGCCCAGCTGTCAGGACTCAAAAGTGCTCCTAGTCACTGCTTAGTACCAATTTAATGACAGTCTTGCCCTGCCACCACCCCAAGTCCTTTTGTTATGGTTGACATGAACACGTGTGCCTTTCAAGGCTACTTGCTCTAAGCAGCTTTTTCAAATATCTCAGTTAATTCCAACTGAAAAGCAACAGTGTGTCAAAGACAAAGCTTTAATGTAAATAGGCATGTATTTGAAAATACAGCTGACATGGCAGAAGTTTTTCTAGACTTAGCATTTCTCTGACAGAAAATGCCAGAGTTATCAGAACAGAAATGTTCTAGGAAATATGTTGACAGAACAGTCAACTGACTCAAGGGTGTTCCCATGGAAATCTGCTCTGTCACTGGCCCATGTGACTTCACCTCTTTTGTCCCCTCATCTCTGCAATGACCAACATGGTGGGGAGTCAGGGAGCCAGGAATAAAGCAGCAAGCACCTCCAGAGTAAAGGAGTTCCATTTCTAGGGAGCCTATGAAGTGAGTGATGCTTTTTGAAAGACAGTATTTCACAGTGGTCTGTGATGGGAATACAACCCAGGACCTTCATACCTGCAGAGGCTTCTTCCCTTTTGAGCCAGATGCAGGGAACTTTGGAATGCTCAGGTTCTACTACATTTACTGAAAGTATGACTTCCTCTGGTACATCTTCCCACGCTCCTCAGTATAAATTGTCTCATAGTAGGCTTTTGGCTGAAATCCTCCGCTATCTGAAAGAAATGGACCCAGACAACAAGCTACCTCCTCTGTGGGCAGGGAAGGTTGTCTTGATGACAAGGTCATCAAACAGGCACCTGCTGTAAAATAATCGTGAAGTTGCCTCAGGGACTGGAAAACGTACAAGATCCAGGCTACTTCCCCTTGTTTTGGCCTCTTTTCCCTAGAAAGGGAAATAATGCAGGGATAACGAGCAGCAGAGTGCACTGGAACTCACATGTTAGTAGGAAGGACATCTGTGAACCTGGGCCAGTCCCTTGTGTTTTCACTCTTGGAAGGAGTTGCTAAAGCAGAGCGTGGGCCAAGTTCTCTAAGAGCTGCTTGGAGAGTTAGAAAAGCCTAATTTGACAAGGTCACTACAAAGCAGACTGACCTAAGCTACTCTGCAGATGTAGTGTAGGCTTTCTAACTGGGATTCAGATGACCTTTGGCTGCCAGGTGACATTCTGCTTTTAGGATGCAGATTCCTATGCTGCATGTGTCTGAAGTTAGACAGAGTGCATCCCACCCACAGTGCTGAGGACTTCAGTATGCATTTTCAAACATGTTAAAAGTGGGTTTTTTCCACATGAACATAAGATCATTCTATATCCTTGGTATATCTTGGAAGAGTTCCACCAAAATCATTATAAAGACATGATTACATGCAATGCTCATTCTCCATTTTTTTTTTAGTCAAGATCAGGCATGCAGGATGGTTATTTTCTTACTTGATGAAGTGCTTTCAGATCACTCTAGGAGGAGAGCTAGATGCCATCTCCTTGCCCTCAGAGATTGTGCCTGCCTTCCCCACACCATAATGATACACAGGAATCTTGAACAGTGCGAGTCTGGTCAACAATGGCCACAGTTCAGAAAATGTGTACTTGTGCACTCAATTCTAATCCTTTAAGCAAAAACCAGCAAATTGCAAAGGGCACATGATTATTTTTGGTGCTCACGGCTTAGTTCCAGGATAAATTACTAAACCACTGAATTTTACCACCATCAAAACATAAGCTTACAAATGGCAAAAAGTGCTAATACACATGGCTTTCTGCAGTTCATGATTAATGCTGAAGCAGAAAAGCTCCAGGCTGATTTAAATTGGCCCTCATCTCGATAGACATTAACAAAGAAAGGGCTTTCTTTTCTGATTTTTTTTGAGGGGGTGGTAGTATAATTATATAAAGTTTTAATTCAATAACTAGAACTGCCAAACTCAGCAGGAGAAATAATACGTGACAAGTAGAAGTTAAGGAAGAATGATGCAAAAACCATCAAGGCTGTAGCTGCATCATTTATAAGCACAACACAACCTGAAGAAAGACTGTGTATGTTTTAAGAGGGTGACCCTAGAAACTAGACTTATATAGAATTAACAAGCAAGCAAGTATAATCTATTGTTTTTGACAAGTAACAAATAGACAGCCTTGACAACAGAGTTATTTACCTGTGGAGCATTGATAGCACAGGAAACACCACCAACAATAAACCATTTCCCACTTCAAACAGAGCTGTCCACAACCCTAATGTGAAAGGATTACATTTGAAAACAGATAACATGATTCTGTCTCTATGGTCCTTCTTTTCTGGCTACTTATCGACTGCTGATCAAGCTTACTAATTGTCACGATCTGCTGGTACAAGCGGGGGACGTGATGGTTCGTTTTACTGATCTCAGAGTACAAAAACAACACAGAGGGGATTTTCAATGTTAATCAAAACAAATGCACCTTTTATTGAGTGCCCACAGCAAATGCAATAGAAGGATTAGAAAGGAGATAAAGGAGAGAGAGAGAGAGAGAGAAAAAGGCGGGGGGAATAGCTACCAACGGAGAGATGAAATCCTCGTGGTCCAGCCAATAGATCCATCTTGTCACATTGGGGAGAATCTCGAAGTCTTTGGTTAACTCAGGGGTCTTTTATAGTATGTCAAGGGAGCAGGTACAGGACAGTGGAGAATAAGTCCATTGAGAACAAGTACAGACAGTCCAGTTCCAAACAGGACAAACCAGTCCCAGCAGTGGGCAGGACCCATTGTTTCAGGAATGGTTCCCATGGGAAACCAGTCTTGGTCCAGCAAACACATCTGCAGGTAACACTTGGCAGACATCCCGCTTCAGTCAGGCCAGTGCCCCTGTGTTAGAATTTTTAAGGGTCTCAGTCTCAGTCCTTGGGGAGGGCTTCAATCTCTGTTCTTGGTGGCGGTTGTGAGGCAGATAAGGGGTCTTCTGTGGGGGATCACCAAAGTTCTCTAAAGCAGTGGTATCTGGCCAAGAGGTGGGGAAATTCATGGGCTATTGTGATGAGCAGGGATCTGAAGCAGGTGTAAGCGTACAGAGCAAGCCGCTAATTGCCAGTCCCTGCTCGAAGCAGTGCACTGTGGCAGCAGGGCAAGCACACCTGCAAACAATCACTTGGCAAGCATCCACCTCAACCAGGCCAGAACTCCAGTCAGGGTCGTCAGGGTCTTAGTCTCTGTCCTCGCAACGATCGTGCAGCAGATGAGGGAAACTTCAGACCGTCTCTTACACTAATTCAAAATTATAGTTTCTCCACTCTTTCTCCATTGCCATCAAAGTCCAAATCTGGACTTAAATTATCTTATTCTTCTGTCCTTATGTTTGGATTCAACATTTGTGAAAATCAAAATTGGCGGGGAAAAATACCAACACATCTTCTGTATCATAAGCAGAGATACATATACTCTTCTTCTGTGACAGTCATTTTCTTTTAGTAGATCCCATAGCTGTCCCAGGTTTGAGGTCTCCTTTGCTAAGAGCTGCCATTGTAGTAGATGAGCCAATATTTGTCCTTCCCAAGGCCTTCTTTATGATATTCTTCATGAAACTGGTGTCTTTTATTTGCTATTTAACAGCTCCGTAGACACTTTTCATGGTCTTCTTTGTAGGAAGTCCTGATCATGGGCAGGTGGTAGCTGGGAGGCTCTGTATCAGGAGAACAGAGAGACAGTAGATCTGTAAACAGTTATTTTGTTCAACAAAACAACCCTTGAGAAAAAAAAAAAAGACTAAATTGCTGCTCTATTCCCACACATCCCCAGTGTATCCCAAACATGCCAAAATAAGTGAGAAACACATGCTGCTCTTGAACCTCTGAGAGGACACAGTCACAGAGCAGATACACAGAGAAACATGAAAATTTCTAACCAAGTTAAACTAACTCCAGCAAGTTCTCAGTTTCTCTTGTGCTTCCTTCAAAATAGGTTCAGTCACTACAGGAAACTTTAGTCACATGAACTGATAGTTGGCAGATTAAATCAAAACCACAACATCTTTCACAAATGCTGCCCTTAACATGTTACCACAATAAAGTGCTTCCACTGACAACAAATTCTCATTTTTTAATAGACTCTGGCTCTTGTTCCTTTTTGGGTCATATTTATAAGCAGTCACAATATTTCTGAACAAATGCCAGTCCAAAATTTTCTTTTCCCTTCTATTTTGGTTGTGTAAGAGTATTTCATATGTTTGGCTCATTAACTTTATGCTGTCTTGGAAGTGAAGGCAAAAGCTCTGCTTCAAGGCATAATTTGCATGTAGCTGACAGCAGCAATTCATCAGGTTCTTGGACTTTAATATATATAAGAATCTGGGCTTCAGTTTAATTTCTAAATCAAGTAAATCTCCAAAGCTTTTTCAGACAGCATTTTCTAAAAAAAAAAACCTAATAGTTAAAATATTATAATTGTCAAGGTATCACTGCATTATGTAGGCTATAAACAGGACTATATGCATTTAAAGCCATAAAAGCCTCATTGCCTAAGGTAACCTGTGGCAGAATATTATCTATAGATTCATACACATATTCAGCCTTTGATATCAGACCTCAAATCTACCTGGGGGAAAGTCTGGGATTTCTCATTTGTAAGATATTCCTAAGAAGACAATTTAAAAATTCTATACTTTATGAACATTTAAAATTACATGTGTCGGTTTATTAAATTTATACTATTACTTTGTATTTTATTTAGGCAACCTTTCTTTTCCAACAAGGTTGAAATCACCTCAAAGAGAATTAAAGTTTCCAGATAGAACATTAAACATACCAAAAACCCAAACAACTGAATCACTCTCTCAGATGACGTTAATGGAGGGGTTACCCTTGGTTTTGATTCTGGTACATTTTAACTGTTCAGAGCCAAATGCAGCCCAGAGCCAAAGTAGCAGGAATATGGACAACAAAGAGCATCATCACATCTAGATATGCCATCCAGAGACCGCTGTTTGACAGTGCTAGAAACTCTTTATTTTACAGCTGTCACAACTGCATTTGTTGTTCCATCCTGTACTGAAGAGGTGCTGATTGCTGAAGTCCCAGTTCAGGCTTAATCCCATTTTGGCAGACTGATTCGGATCTCCCTCCACAGCTCAGCTCTGAAGCACCCCCATACCTTTCTCCTGTCAGCCGACCAGTTCAAAACAAGTCTAGCACACACTAGTAGGTTCAGATTTTGCCTGAGGTCAGTGGAGTTGAGGCCACTTTTTGTCTAAGAGTGGTCCTGGTTTCCCCAAAACTCACCAATTTTACTTTGCTTGATTTTTTGTTGTTGTTTGTTTTGGTTTTTTTTTAATTCAGCTTATGCACTGAAGCCTAAGACTTGTGGGACCTTCATTCTTTATTTATCTGAAGTGGTTCAAAATCACGTCAGCTGTCAATGAAGGTGTTGTGTTGAAGCTGTGCCTCTGTGCTGTGGCCAGACTGACTCTGCACTAGGACACTTGATGGGAAAGGGGGCAATCCTGAGCACCAGACACAGTAGCCAATATCTGTCTACTAAAATACACAAACTGTGTCTGGAGCAAGGACTGCACTCAGCTTTCATGCCTGCCTGCCACACTCGCCACCATACTATAGAGTGTTTTGTTCCTCCTCTTATTCTTCTTTCAGCTGACTATTAAAGTACACACAGGCCCTTCTCCAGAGAGCAAGTTGAGAACATCCCCAGACAAAACAACCTCCTAGCCGTAGACATGGCACTTCTGGAAAGTTTCAACTTGCTACCAGCTTTGTATAGGCTCAGCTGTGTTTGTAGGCAAGGGCTTTGGTCCTGGCTCACATTTGCAGTTGCAAACAGTCCCCAGGATATTTCAAAATATACCAAGGATCATCATGGCAAATGATATGACAATTATGCCAATTAGCTGAGGTTCAGGCTTGTGGTCTGAGATGCACAGTGTACATGACCATGTCTGGACTGATTATGCTAAGCTTTAAGAAAATTGTAATTCAAGTGTCAGTGTTAATCAAACTTTCCCTTTAAAAATATCAAAACAGGAGAACTCAATTGTATAATCAACACAGTTTGACAATACAGTGTTTTTCTGATTATCTGCTTGACTGACAGATGCAAAAAAAAAATTAGGCTGTCTGCTAGTTAATTCAATCCTTGACTGAGTTTTGTGTTATGTTTTTTTTTCCCTTGTGAGGATATAAACAATGGATTTGTAATGGCCAGTTACAAACCTCATGGTTAAAATTATTAATAGTCTCATATTTCACCTGTTGCTTTATTTTGTTTAAAGAAAATAATATAAATAACAAATAAGGTACTAATAAATTTCAGTTTAAAAGAAGCTGAAATTAACATTTGTAGAAATTTTATGTTCTGTGAGGCCTTTTTACTAAGCAATTAGAAACTCTGAAACCATTGATTTACATAAATTCTTTTCATCAAACATACCTTTAGACAATGTTTGCATCATTCTTATACACTTATTTATTTTATGAAATCTAGAACAGGAATTTATCTGATCTTGCACTTTATTCTTTACTTCAGTCTATAATCTGAAATGACATTAGTATTCCTTGGTAATTTGCCTAAAAGGAAACAAACTGAACTTTCAGGAAATATTAGGACAGCTCTTTGGGAGGACAAAAGTAAAAAGAGATGGAGATGCACCTTAAGGCACCATAATTAGTTGCTGGTATGAAATTAATTAACATCTGGCTGGCATTGGCAACTACTGACATTATTGTGGTGTCATGTTGCATGATAAGTAACAGAAGACAAATTTCTAGAAGAAAAAAGATCTGTTTTTCTGGGCCTGTTCCTACCAACTAGAAACATCGGAAGAAAACCACACAATGTATTTGTTGTCCAGTTTATAAATGTTTTTATCTTGGATGATATCTACTTGGTTTTTTTTTACTGTTTTTCGGAGACTATAAAAACTCTTTAAAACAAACTAAATTACTCTGTAGTCATGTTTTTGTTTGCACTATACATTCCTATGCACATCCAATATCACTAGTGCAATTAAAGTTTTACTTGCTGCTCAAATTAGCAGTCATTGGATGTGTTTTCAGTGTTTTGAGGACCATGGTCTTGATTTTAAATTAAGTTGTAAAACCCACTCTCTGTTTTTCTCAGTATATGCAGTTTCCCCATACTTCAGCCATCTTTCCAAGAAAGTTTCCCAAATTAAGCAAAAACAAATATTACTATATTGTACACTGTGCTAATTTCTAGAATTGAAGCTACCGTCATTGCAAAAACTGGATTTGTTTAATAAATTAATGTCATATTTTTTTCCATGTCTCACTCTTTTGTGATTTATTTGTGCATTATTTGTGGTAATCTTTCAGGTGAAGCTTTCCCTGCTTGTTCATACACTAACCTTTCAGAAATCTAGACTCAGCAATGAAAACAAAAGAACAAGAATGCTAACCTGATGGAAGGAATCTGTGCATCACAGAAGCACACTTTTTCTGTGTTACTGATTCAAATCAGTTCTTAAAGCCATCCAGATATTACAGTTTCAGAGGTGCACTAAAGTAGAAAACACTCCAGAGCATTTTAAGTCCAAGAGTTATTAAATCTAAAGGAGGTGGGGCCTTTATCAATAGAATTAGTGTGGTTTTTTTAAACATGAACAGGGCAAACTCTGATCCATATCAAGCTGTGTTTGTGTATTCCTGTTTTTCCTTAAGTAGCTGCACTGTGATTATAAATTCATTCTAATTATGCTTTCTGCTTGGTAGCATGCCAAAAGGTCTCTTCTTCCTCTACTCTGCAATGTTCCTGCTTCCTTCTGTTCTGCCTCAGTAGCTTCAGAACCTGCCATCCAGGTACACACACAACAGCAGATGCATATAACTACACTCTTCACAGAAAAACTTTTGTCCCCAGGGCAAAAATAGAACAGATTGATGGGATCAGTATTAAACTGGTTCCCTCTAATGAGTTAGGCTCCCATCTGTTCCATATACTAATGTGGTTGAAGTCTGCAAGGAGAAAAAAAGATCAATACAAATTTATGGGCTCTTCATAAGCATTAAATTAACAGCAGAAGAGTGCAGGGTTGTGTGAAAGGGATGCTCATGATCCTCCACTGAGGCTTATAAAGCTAACTGAGCACAAAATTATGTAATTATGGTGTTAAATAAGACTTCTAGTGTAAAGTATCTAGAGGATAAATAAAAAAAGATGCTTGCTACAGCTTTGACAATTAAAAAATCCTTTTCAAAAGGAAGTCTGCACCATCAGTCTGTTTAGTATCAGCTACCCTCTCACTCTCTCCCTTTCTGCTTTTCCAGTTTCTCATTTTAATCTTCAGCATTTCCAACTCCCCCATCTAATTCCCTGCCTCTGTGTGTTTCCCCAGATCAAGGTATAATTTTTTTGGTACACAGAATCAAAGGTTTGTTACTTTTCCCCTTTGGACTTTTGGCCTCTTTCAAAGATGCTTTTAAAATCCTAATGATTTACTGTGTCCTCCAGCTGGGAAGTCAGACAGTTCCTTCCAAACTGCAAAGGACAAATGGTACGTATCGAGTCTATTGACATGTAAAACAACAATATTAAACAGACAAACTAAAAAAGGCTTCAGTTCCTGCTGAAGCCAACCAAAATATAGACAAGCAGTAGTGCTGGCCCAGATCCCCCCAGAATTCAAGTCCTCAGTCTTTGCTGTTTCATCCAAGCCTGGGAGCTGTCCACTAGGTCTGGTGGTTGTCCTAGACACAGCCACGGAGCCGCTTTCTCTTCACCTGGTGGATCTTGCAGAAGGTTTTTAGTGAAGTGACCTGTTTCCAATAGGTCAAGAGTCAGTGATGCCTGACCTAGCCTAATCTTTTAATCAGAGCTTCTCCTAGGAGATAGGATAATAGGTGTAAACCTTCTCTGGCTTGAAGAGGAAGTGCTGAAAAGGCAGAAATCCTCCCATCTGTTAGCAAATGCTTCAATCACTGGCAATTTAATTAGAAAGAAACACCATGCCTACTTCTTGTACGTTATAAAAAGAAAAAAATTGTAGTAAAGGCAGCATTTTTTAAAATGTCTAGGAAAACATGCTATGAGTTTAATAAAAACGCTTATGAAATCAAACCCTTTTGAGGAATATAGGCAGAAAAAGACCCTTTTCCATCTCCCCAGTGGTCAGCTGTGAAGTCTCTTTCCTGCTGAGCCCAGGCAGTAATACTAATGTGAAGAATTGTCAGTCAGCGCAGCAGCCATGGCAAATCATTAGGTAGGGGAGTAGGACTTTCTGGATCTAAATGTCTTCTCAATCTCCCTCTACTCAGAAGAAAAAAAAGGTTTCTGTACTGCAATAGTCTTTCTTGGTAACAGGTCAGAAGTATTTTTATGAATATACCTTCAAGTACTGCTCCTAGGTGTCAAGGGCATAAATAGAATTTTAAATCTTAATACTATAATTAGAATGTTTTCAGGAATCAGTATTTTCTTTGCTTTTACAGAACTACATAATTCTCAATACAAAGGACTACTTTCCATGTGCAGTCACAGCAACAAATGTGGACAAAAATATTGCATCACGTTAGTTTAGAGAGGGGCTTTATTTTCTGTTACTTAGTAAGATGCTGATAAACAGTGTCGGCCTTTACTGTAGTCTAGTTAGTTTTGACACTCAGGAGTCATATACAGATTAAAATCAATACTGAAAGTAAGCATCAACTGTGCATCTACAACTTGGAAGTTAAGGAAGGCAGCTTCTCTAAATTAGAAAAAAAAAAACCAGTGCTTATTGTCATTTTTTGCAGTTTGGTCAATTTTTAAAGTTGGTTTTGCTTACAGAGGTAGCAGAATGGCTGCGGCTTGATTTGTAGCAACACCTTTTTTTAGGTTTGGGGCTTTTCAACTGAATCCATTTCTTTTCTCCTTACCTGCTTTGCAAAAAAATACTAGGGACCTTTATTTATTCTTCCAGGTTTTCAGATTGCAGAGAAAAATAATTGTATGTACAGTCCCAGTGAGATCCCTGCTAACCATCTGCATTACCTGCAGAGAAGTTAGAGTAGGAATTTAGAGATGGTGGAATAAGTAAAACAAAACCTATAAGGTCATCAGAAAAACACTGCTGAAAAGCCTCAGTGTTCAGAAGCCTTTCATCCTTTCCAATGCTCAACATGGGTGAGGTTCAGTCTGGGTAAGAATCACCATTACTTGTATGAGAAGAACTTTATCAACATTTTCCAGGTGCCCACTAATACCTCATGGTTATAAACAGTCTCATGTTTTTCTGCTGCTAAAAGACAATGAGTGAGTGAATGAGTCCTGGTGAGCAGAGACAGAGGGAAGAGTGGAAAGTTTCCACATGCTGTTTTGAGCCATTACATGTGTCAGTATTTCCACTACGAGTAATGACTCAGAGCCAAAGGAGATAACTGCAAAACATATCATCAAAATCAAATTACAAGGTGAACATAATTTGTTTCTGGGTACGGACATAATTTCTATGTTCTGTTTTACTGGGAAGCTCTTTGAATCAAGGCATTCAGACTCCGTATTGAGATGTATTTACAACCTTGAGTAAGTTTTGGTGTTTAGAGATCTCTGACCAAGTTCAGAAAAGTTTGTGTTTAATTAATTCTATAAAACTTTGGGAACTACTGTCATTCTCCTTGCAACCATAGCACATCAGTTGTGACCAAGCTGTTCCCATAGCTAAGGTCCTAGGTCCCTGTTGCTGCTCAGATCTCAGCTGGACCAAGATCTGAGCTAAAAGATTGTGAGTCAGGTTAGCAGGCTGCACACCAACCCAGCAGAGAAGCTTTGAGTGCTGCATCCAAGCAGGCTATTCCTGAAAGAACCAGAACTCATTCCAACCTGATTTAAAGGTCTTCCTCCTTCCAGACTCTTTCATATGCATGCGTCTTCCTCCAGAACTTGTTGAGGTTTAGGAATGTTCCAACTCCTTTTGTTAGATCTTGTCTCCCCATTACAATTACTGAATAATAACAGAGTTACAAGGTGCTAAACAAGCTGGTTTGCAGACAAGCTCCAGGGGTGCTGCACAGACTAGCCCAGGCCATGGCTGCCTCGTTCTCTTGTGCCTCCACCTGTGCTTCCTCCCCACACCCCCTCACCAGAGCTGGACCAAGCCCTCTGCACAGTCTTTTCACTACAGTTTGCTTCTTTTCCCCTTCCCAGCCTCAAGGGGCAGCAATCTTCATTTTCCTCATGAAGGCATCAGAGCACAGGTGGTGACAAGCAGGGTCATATGGGAATGTATGGGTGGGTGAGGTGGACAGCTAATGCAGATAGAGCAGTTCCTGTGCTTCAGGGAAGGTGGAAAAACTCCTGCTGACATTCTGCTCCACCACAGGGTGAAGCTTCTATCGGGTAATGGCTATGGCCCCTTTTGTCATCCAAGCGAGACAGAGGAGTGACGGAGACCCAAAAAAAGAGGAGAGGTTCATGTCTCAAGTCACATATCTAAAAATGTGCAGATTCCTTGACTTGAAGGTCCAATAATACTGAGATCTTAACCACCGTGTGATAATACCATTCTCAGCACAGTCAGTGATGCTGACAGTGTCCCTCTTCACTGAAACAGGACATCTTTAAACATCTCATCAATCCTTGATTCAGAAGGAGCTATTGATCTTTTATACTAAACCCTGGAACTGAAACTTCACCTGTTGTACTCCATATTATCCTTGAACTCTGGCTGAATCTGAATCAAATATTTCAGAAATATGTCCAGCCAGGTTTCTCAAAATTCTAGCAGTAGAAATTACACCACATCTACCTTGAATTGCTCCAGGAGATAGGCATATTCACCATTTAAAATATCTGCAACTTGTTTAAAGTTTTTATTTGCCTAGCAAAAATCCCAGTCCTGATTTTTGTGCTGTTGCATTGAAGAGCTGTTGTTTTTCTGAAGCTTTTCCTACATGCAGGTATCTGTAGGCAATGAATAATCTGTAGGCAACTTGAATAATTTAAGGTAATTTGTTCATGTTTCTACCTGTTCTTCACACTACAGCTTAGAGTCTTTCAAAACCTTTTCAGCTTTTCAGATGAATTCTCAAAATCAGGACCTCAGAGCTGAAGGGTTCCAGTGATGGCCTTGCCATGACACAGACACCTTGCCTTTCCTCCTACCTGTGCCTTTGCTGATACCTCCCAAGGTCACATCAGCTCTTTGGCTAGCTACCTCAATGGACATGCCTATCCTACTAATTGTACCTTCCTCTTAAGACCTTTGCAGTGTCAGCATAACAGTGTCCTATCTCAAAAGTGGGATCTACATTCTTTGTTTCGAAATTCAATCTTCAGTTGTCTTCAAAGGCCCACAACTCAGATCGACCCACTTACAGAATAATCCAACTCATTCCATATGCCTAGCTTGTCCCTCTCTTCATTCACTTACCCAGTAGCTTGAGGGCACCTGCAAATTTTGCAAGCGATAATTTTCTATTTTCTCCCAGTTGATTGATACAAGTATCAATACAGGTATTAAGAATGCCTTTAATTTACTCACAAGGTGCACATTTGATAAGAAAAAGCACATTTACAGGGAAGATTAGCAGGAAAAAACTGACGTGTGCCTGTAATCCAAACCAGTTCAGTGCACAAGAGAGAGGACCAACACAGAATAAAGCACATACTTTTGCTTTTACTCTGTACAGACAATCCAATTCAGACACTTTAGACAGCAAAACATTTTAAATTCCCAGTACCTCCACCCACCACAGTTGGTGGGTAGCTCCTTTACCACAGTTCCTCATTCAGAAATAGCTTTTTGTCTTCATAAGCTACATATTCTTACTCTTTATTTAAGTGAGACAATCCAGTTTCAAAGCAGCAACTCAAAAAGGCCTTCTTTAAACACAATGGAAACTTTCCAAATAGTGCATTAGATGCAGGATGAGATTCATGAGATCCTTACTCTTTATGGTAATTTTCCAAATGTGTATTTATAAAGTGTATACTAAATTTCAAAGTTGATTGTTTAAGCAGGACAATTTTGATATCTCTGGTCCCAGACAGAGGTCCTGAGACTTTCAGAAGTTTAAAGCAGGAGAAATATACAGGCAAATGCAAAGGCAGCTAATCTTTCTTTGTAATTTTTACTGTTGTGTTCAGTAAACAGAAAGCTTGACAAACAGTTAATTAGATCAAACAAATCAGGTCTGAAAGCAACAAGCGATTGCCACCATCCACTCCCAGACACACAGCTAACCATGCTGACCATTGGCAGCCCAAAAGTGATTACCCAAAAGTAATCAGCCCTTGAAAAAAACATCTTTCAGTCTTCCACCGTCCACATTTGTTCATGGTACAAGCCAGCCTCTGTGAGGTTATCCTGAAAGTAAAACAAAAACATGGCAATTATTCAGGCATGCTGATGCAGAAACACATGGTTCTTCCCTGAAGGGAGAAATCAGACTCCAATCTTACAAAACAAGCAAGCTGCTTCTCTCAGGGGCTTGCAAAAAGAGAAACAGGGGGATCAAAAGAAACCTCAGCAGATGTTCAGTGCCACTAAGGGATAATTCATGACACCCTAGGAGTATATTCTGCTAGGAGAATATACTCTACCCTACACAGCAGAATCACAGTACCCTACTATTCACATGGAAAGAAATCAGATAGTCCATCAAAAGCCAGCATGGTTATGTATTTCATTCCCCTGCCCTGAGCCGAAAGTATTTTAAAAACTTTCTTTCCCCCATCCAAATTTTGCATCAATATTCACAAATGACCTGGGGAAAAATACGAAAAGTTACAGAAATGTTTTATTTAAATAAAATAGTGAAATGAATCCCTGCAGTTAGTGGCAGGGAAGTTAGAATGAAGACAGAAAACAAAAATTACTAGAACAGTGGAAAACAGATGGAAATAATTATGATTAAGCAATGAAAAAGACTCCCTGTAGCACACATAATAATAAAACCATTTACAGATTACTAAGAAAACATTTTCTGACCATAATTGAGGGTATCTATCATTTTGTGGGTGCAAAATTTGGAATATCTGCAGCAAAACCTTAAGGGGGCAGAGTTCAATCTCTTTCTAGTTGAATGCGGTCTCAAAGTACCACATGTTCCTGTTACAAGCTGCTGGGAAAGCAAAACACACATTGCAAGCTTTCTCTTTTCCAAAAGTATGTTCATTCATGGTTGGTGGCTCTCTATTTCGAAATTCTCAATTTAAAGTAAATAATTAATTTACATTGTCTTATATTTCTGCTCTCCAGGCATTTATTATAGATTTGTATTTGGAGTGAAAAGGGGGGGTTGGGTTCGCATATTTTTATGCTTGTTACTTTACACGGGCTTCTCTCTGTGATACATGATAGCTCTGGTCTTCAGTAGACTTATTTTGCTATCACACCTGTGCCCAGAAGTGCTAGAAAACTACCATGTTGTTTGTGAGAAAGATGGTTAAATCTACTCATGGCCCTACAGAGCAGGAGATCTAATTTATCATCTGGAGTACAGTTGAGTTGCTAGGATCACCAGCTGTTCTAAACATAAAGCACGTAGCTTCACCCTTGGCGCGCATTCCTCCATTTCTCCTAGAGATAATTTTTTTTATAAATCAGAATGGGAATTGTGGGAACTCCATTTGTATATCAAGTATAGGATTCAGTCAGCCAACCTCATCTCCCTTGCTCAACTTTGAGAAATCAGCAGTGATTAAGAACCATTTTTGCACAGAGACGTGGGAGCAGCTGTTTGCAATCTCAATGTGAAGCAACTCAGTTTCCAGCCAGAATTTCTTTCTCAAAGGTATTACAGGAATTGCAAGTGTCAGGGGTTTGAATGGGCACAGAAAAAAAAATTAATTAAGTAATTGTTTCATTTATTAATCTATCCTAGATGAGAATAGCAGTAACCCATTTGCTGCATTTTATATAGCTGAGACACTCTTCTCTGAATTGCTTTACTACGAACAGTTTGAAAGCATGTTAAAGAAAGAAATGCATACTAACAGAGAAATGCTTTAATCAGAGATTGTAAAACAAAACAGAATGCCAGATGAACCAAGTCTTGTTCATCTGTAAGGGCTGCAGTTATGCCATTAGCTTTACCTCACTACAATTTGTTCAGGGCAATGGGGAGTTTCATGTAAAAAATCAATGGTTCAATCTTGCCCTATAAACATCAGGTAGCATAGCTGTCTACAGCATTCTGGCAGATTCGGGACAAGATGGATGATTCTTTCTTTGAAATTTGCTCTCTGAAAGCAGAAAAATGACCAGAGGGTAGCATATTAAAACAGCGCAGTCTTTTAAAAAAACTGTCTAGAACAATTAGAAAAGTCAAGTACACTGTTTATTTTTTCCTAATGCAAGCTGATAGCCACTCCCCAGTGTAATTTGTATTGTCCAAGCTCAAAGACTTATCAAGTAAAGCAGCAACAAACACAACCTCCACAACAGAGATGAGGTGCCTCATAACATACCACCAAGGCAGCTCTTTGCAAGCAAGTAGCAACCCTCTGGCTTCCAAGGCAAGGGAGGCAACCCTGGCTCCTCCTAAGGAGCTGGGGCAGATCATCATATGAGCAGGTATAGACTGCTGGGTAGAAAGAGAGACGATGGCATTGATTTGAGTGTTTAAGCACTATCACTCCACCCTTACTGAAAGGTGGAAACCCCTGAAGAAGCCACTGACTGCTCTGGGGGCACTGTGAGAGCTCTAGACATCACATTGTCACAGAGGTTCCCTGTGTGACATCCCTCGATACCAGTAACAAGGTGCAGGAAGCGTTAAGTCTTAGTTGAACACACATGTAGGTGGAAAAGAGGGTGATGACCCCAGCTCTAGCCCTAGTCAAGCAGATGAAGTGTTCAGTACTGTGACTGACTTACCAAATCTTCTGAAAGAGATATCCTTTTTAAACTGTGACCCTTCCCTTGCAGCATCAAGATGATAGGTGGTCCTCTGCATGTTACACACTCATTGACTAAGATGTGCTATATAACTACTTCAGATTGATTTATATACAGGGGATGGATTACAACTCTGTAGCCACTCTTCCCCTTCTATTTAATGTCTAAACATTTCATACAGTATGTTTCCAATTTAATTGAAAAAGCTTACTGTTGCTCAAACTTTATGGAACATTAGTACATCATTTAGGTGCAAACTGCAGATTTATTTATAAATGGCAGGCACAATGACACATTTCTTCAGTCTGTACAAAACGACAAGATATGACTTGTGATTAAGTCATGGCTCGTAGACATAAGAGAAATGCTTAAATGCCTTATCTTGTGCTCAGAAATGTGCTACAGTCATGGTGTTCAGTGCACCAGCAAGGTCATATATTTTGTAGCCAAACAAGAATATTGCGGAGTGCCTGAAACAGCATCTGTACCCTCTTTTCACTCTGGGAAATCAAAAAGGAGTCTTCCAATATAGCATTGCCCTCCAGGCTATTGCATGCAGAGGTAAATCCAAAATAATGAACTTAGAGACATTGCGTCTTTTAATTTGGCCATTGAATACTTCATAAAGATATTGTCCAAAGTCTGTTGTGTCTTAAAACCATATGTGGTTTAGATGCCCATGGGAATTCATGGGCATCTAAAAGAAAAAGAAGTGGAAATTTGACCCTTTATGGAGTAATAGAGTGTAGCAGAGATGAGTCAGCCTGTAAGGAACTGATACAACTCTGCATTCAAGGTCACCATAATGAAATTACAGTGTATATTTGAAGTAATCAGAAGGCCACTGCAATGTTCATTTGGCACAAGATACTCTCTTATCAAAAGAATCAAACTTTGAGAGCCCAAAATAGACTTCTCACATTTCTGTGCAGCTTCAGTTTAATACTCTAAATTGCTCGTGCTTGCCCCACAATGGCAATGTAATCAAACAAATAAAGCTTATTCTCTAATGTAATTTATTAAAAAAAAGTTCCATAACAACTCCTGCACTACAAGAGTATCCAAGTACATGGAGTTTCTTCTGAACCTGCAGGTGCCTTTGAGTCACTGTCTTGATGTCAAAAATAGAAAAAGGAAATTCATACTGACTTGTAAATTAGAGAAGAAATAGTACAAAAAGCATAATACCTGCATATCTATGGAAGCCTTTTACCAAACAACATTAATATAAATTTAACTGTATAGGGGCAGAAAATACTTATGTGGCTGAAAATTTTTTAAGAGGCAATTCAGTACTAAGTAACTTAAACCTAAATTTCTTTATTTCTCATGGTGCAAACACAGGAATTGTCATACCACTGTCACTGGTGGGGTGAGAGGCAGAAAAGGCCTTGACACTGTGAAACCCTGCTCAGTCATAGCCAAAACATCTTTTTTGTTATCAACACTGCTTCCAGCAGGAATCCAAAATACAGCCCCTTCATTGCTACTATGAAAAAGAATAACTCTGCCCCAAGGAAAACCGACATGCATACACAGTTTGAAAAGTAGTCTTCTCTAGAGATTTTTGTTTCTTTCCATTTACAGGAGTCAAAGCTTCCTTGGGTAGTGAAGAGATACAGAAAAAGCTGTACAGCTAAAATGGGTACACCAGGTGATGAGCCTGGAGGTGTCCTGGACACATTAACTGGCATAGCAGAGGCTGTCACTATAAAAGTGCCTTCATTGTGAAGGCTATTTCTGAAAAGGCAAATTCCCTCTTCAAGGGAATATAAATTTAGTAATGTTTGACTTCTGGTTTAGGTAGGAGTTCTGTGTGCAGATGTGGAAAGCATATGATTACTGTTACTTTAAAAAGCCATAATTTTTACTAAAGACTAGGTGGTTTTCAGGCGCATTTAAGCATCAATTTAGCATTGCTTATCAAGTTGTTCCCCAGAATATATTTATATAAAGAAGTGGAGTTTGGGTTTTTTTTTTTAATGCATTAATGCTGCTTTGACTTTCCACATTGGCACTTTATTTCAGCAAAATGACACTTCATTTTCACTGATGTCTTTTTGTAAGGATGGCAATAAAACAAACAACTTGGTGTTGGACTTGAGTCACAAATGTGTAGCATGTCTCAAACACACTCCCGTGACTTTCTTGTCTGGAGAAGAGACATCCTGGGGGGAACTTAACAGCAATTTTCCAATAGTTAAGAGAAGATAAGAGACGGAGCCAGGTTCTTTAATGAAGGGAGAACAACTGACAGTAGTCACTAATTGAAACAGGGGAAGGCCCAACTGGATATAAGGAAAAAAAAATTACTATGGCTTTTCAAGCTTTCAGTCACTACAGAGAATACCATGTTTGAATGACCTAATGACAGAGAGGTCTTGAAATTCCTGTATGAGAGGAGTTGTTTTCTGGCTCACCAGTACCTGAAAACCATGTATTCCCTTTCTCCATCAGTGGAATTTCTCTTAGGAAGGTTCAAAATGCATCACAAGAATTTACTGTTATATTTCTAAATGTGTTGTGCCTTTTTTCTGCTAAGAAAAAGAAAACTACTGTTTCCACAATAAAATTATTCTTCCTTGAAAGGGAAAATCCCATAAAGTCTGCTCATTAATCCAGGTAACTTGATGATAAAAATGCCTTCACTCCATGAGTAAATGTCTAAAGGAGAACAGCAGGCTTTATGCTGCTTTTATTGATTTTGGGCTTTGCTGTGTTCTGTCTAGTTTGTACACAGAGTCAGCTTTTCACTTTATCTTTTCTCTGTGCTAATCTAGTGGAAGACATTGTACAAATTAGAATTGAGATCCTTAAGATTAAGATTCATAGTTATGGGCTTTGTCAGTGTCTTAAAGTAATTTAATAAAGCAGTGTATCTGTCAGATTGATGGACATTGTTCAGATAAGTTCAGCTTTTGAAGATACACCAGACTAATTTCTCCAAGTGAAGACCACATGCTGCACAGAAGAAGAAGAGAAAAAAAAGAAATTAATATTCATAAATGTTTCAGGAAGGCAAAAATTTGTCTGTGAGAGGACATTATAGTAAGGGAAGTTTATTTTCTCTTTCATATCTTTAAAAAGTCCTCATAATTGAAAGATGTATTTCCTTTTTTTTCTTTCTTTGTTTCCTTTTTTTTCCTAATATATTTCTTCCACTTACCAGAAAGCACACAATATTTCTTTTGTATTGCTTTACTGGCAGCAGAGAGTAAAGGAGGACAGATGGAGCACTCAGCAGTATCCCTCAGCACAGTTCACAGGAAGCTTTGCTACACCAAGAGAGGCCCAAAAGAAGAGTCATAACTTGGAGGTCCAGCATTCCAATTGTAGGACTTTGACCTTTCCCATCTTCCACCCCTTTGGTCAGGAACAATACAGAAAAAGTTGTCAAAGGTCTATGGAAAGATCCTTTATCACATGTGTAGCTGCCCCCTGCTTAACCAAGATTCTGGTTTCCTTATGACAGCCCCATTGGTTCAGAAAATTAAACACTTACTCTAAGAAATGTTCATACTAACAGTTAACTGTGAGCACTGAAAGAAAGGACTTAAGTCAAAATATGGGTTGAAAACAAAATAAACCATAACTTGTGGTCAGAGATATTTGTGGGTAAATGCATCAGTAATCATTTAACCATTCACTCACTTTAGTGTGTTCAGATGGCTGCTACATTCAAAGCAATCAAAACTTCACTGATTAGACTGTTTACCTACAGGTATCCAAAGCATCTCGTAAAGTCATGAAGTAAGAAAACAAATGACCTTGTGTTTAGATACCTGGCTCTTTGCATTTTTGGGGCCAAGTGGTGAAGTTTCCAAATATTTTATACTTGTGTATTGCTTCACACATTATTTAGAACAACCATGCTTGTGACTCTCCACCTAGGGAGCCAGAAAAGCTCATGGCTAAGAGTGTGGGAATTATCAGTCATTCACCTTGGTGGCTCTTGTTTTCTGCTTTATAAATCAGAAATAACAATACCACCATTTATTTCTGAAACATTTTAAATATTATGGCTTTATCTACAAGCAACTAATTCTACAAGCCATATATTGTAGCCTGGCCTACTGAGGTCCATGGGAAAGTGCCTGTCTGTTTCAGAAAGGACATATTTTTCACTCACTGATTTGAACAACAGATTAAAACCCTGTTGCTAAGACTGAATTTAACAATTACTACTTTTTAAAACTCTGTTGGTGTTTACTTGAAGCACAAAACAACTTGCCATGTCAATTCTATCTCAGCAATGGATAAGCTTAGGCTTAACACCTATGGTTATTGGCAGAGTCTCAAGTTTCAGGTGAGTCTGTAGGTGAGTGTCTGTTCATGCAACATATCCATCACACATCCTAGAACAGATGTAATAGTCAGCAGACAGCGTTGTCTTGAACTGACATATTAAAGTTGTATGCATGCAGTTGCTGCTTACATTAAACCCTCAGAAAATATCTCTTCTAGAAAGTTTTTTCCACTGTTTTAATATCTTTTTAGACTGTGGCATAATTTCAGCACCAGCATGTGGGAAAACTCTCTCAGCAATTAAAATTATTACTGCATGATTACTGAATAGGTATTATTAGATTCTTGTATATCCACTGAGGTTTCACAAAGTTCTGGGTCGTGCCACACAGCTTCATTTTAGATGACTGAAAGTACTCCATTCTGATTTAACACCATATGGCATCTAGCCACTTACCATAAATGAAGATGAGTTGGCTTCTGTCAGGTTAGAACAAATATGAAGAATGACACTGCTCACCATTTAGCACCATGAGAAATGTTATACTTGATAGAAACTATTTTGATAATGATTCATTGCATTAATTTAATAATTATTCCCTCTTCCTTTTATAAGAAGAAAACATCAGCTTTCTGGCAACAAACAGAGAAATAATAAATTGGGGCAATAATTTGAACAAGAACACACTAAAATCTTGGTCAGCATATTTAAGTCCAGATACCTACAACTGGATACAGTTTTATCCAACACTTCTGCAGAGGTACAGGTAGAACTTGCACTTCCTCTTTACTCCATTGGCTTTTGGTAACAAATCATCATGCTTGAAAATTAAGCCTTTTGTTATGAGTCATCTCAGATATAAATTATTTTAAGAATATAGTTATAGCATATTTCTTCTCCTTTCACTAGAAGACAAGATTTAAGCCAAGAAATAGGTTAGAATTTGGCACAGTACATAAATTTGTATTTTGAGTGCCAAAGAAAATAAAGTGGGAGCGAAAATGGTTGAACCAGTTCAGGGAAGATTAATCCACTGGGAGATTTTAAATATAAACAACATTCAGACCAAGAAGTCCCACTACTACCTATGCTCAGAATGTGAAAGAGATACTACAAGAATCATAGGAGCCTAGAATATTCTGAGTTGGAAGGGATCCACAAGGATCATTGAGTCCAACTCCTAGGCAGCCCCAGAAGCCACACCAAGTGTCTGGGAGCATTGATCAAACACTTCTTGAACTCTGTCAGGCTGATGCTGTGACCACTTCCCTGGGCAGCCTGTTGCAGTGTCCAAGCACCCTCTGGTGAAGAAACTTTTCCTGATATTCCCACCCAAACCTCCCCTGATTCATCTTCATGCATTGTCCTTGGGGTCTATCAATGGTCACCACAGAGAAGACACCAGTGACTTCCCCTGCAGTTTCCCTCATGAGGACATTGATGGCTGCAGTGAGGTCTCCCCTCAGTCTCCTCTTGTCCAGGCTGAACAGACCAAGTGACCTCAGCAGCTCCTCATATGGCTTCCCCTCAAGGCCCTTCACCATCTCTATTCCCCTCCTTTGGACACTCTCCAATAGTTCAATATCTTTTTTACTGTGGCAGCCAAAATTGCCCCCAGCACTCGAGGTGAGGCTGCCCCAGCTCAGAGCAGAGCAGGACAATCCCCTCCCTTGCCTGCTGGCCATGCTGTGCCTGATGCATCCCAGGACAGGGTTGGCTCTCCTGGCTGCCAGGGCACTGCTGGCTCAACTTGACATCAACCAAGAAAGCTTTCTGCTTCTCATCACATTTTCCTAATCATTTTTGACTAAATGTAATGGTGGGGATACAATAATGGGATATTTAGTCTGACCCAATTCTTTTACTCAATCTTGAGATCAAGAAAGTAAAAAAAGGAAAAATGGCTAAACAAATGAAAGTGCCGGTACTTGCAGCTTTCAGTGCTCAGTGACCTCCTCATGGCCCTGAACTTTGTCCTGATTTGTATGCACTATTTTTTCATCTGAAATTTTGCAAAATGTTTCAGAATTAAATTCAATTACTTTAAAAGGATCAATAATGTTGTAAGACATCTCAGAGTGCAGAGTATGCCTGAAATAAATTCTTAACTTCTGTTTTGGAGGGAAAGATATTTGGAATATGCTTGCACGTATGTTCAAAAAATATTAAAGATGTCCCTGAATCAGATTAAGTGCTAGCTCTTTGGGTCCTAATATCTTGGCACACTGCCAGACAGCAATCTTAGTGATTGAGTCATTTTGTATGGGGAGCCATTCTTCAGATAATGCCCGAGTGAGTCATGAGATCTAATTCCATTAAAAAGAGTCATGAGGCCCACAGTCTTAATTACATTTATGCTTCTAAGCAGAGGAATGCTTAATGGAAAAGGATAAGAATAACTCATTTTAAGTCTCTTCCAATGGAATCAGAATAGAAGGAGCATTGCCCATACCCGAAATTGAAATATGAATTTCTGCGGTCTTCCAACTCTGAGCTCCACAAGAGCTGGAATGGTCTCAATACCATTAATGAGATTAGAAATGTGGGGTGTGGGGTGGAAGATGCTAGAAGTGATGGTCTGGTGCTTTCCAGAGATTGTAACCTCTGCCTATGTCACTCTGAATGAAATTCTCTTAGATAAGTTTTCATGACAAGACAAAACAATTTAATGACTGCTAAGTCTAGCTAAACATAGACTCAGGCACCACTTCCATTCCTCATACAGGGCAGAATCCATGTTTTTCTGTGCTAATCAAAGAGCAGCCTTGTTTTCTGTGTCAGCTGCATGTAACAGAGATGGGATTTTACTCAGACAACATAAAAAAGGAAAGAATTGTATGTTACACCATGTTAAAAAGCAATTATTTAGAAGAGCTATCTCATATTTTCACAGCTCCAGGACCAAAAAGCCCACTAGCAGCCAGAGCTCACTGGGTGTGCCCCTGCAGCACAACTTTCAGTGACAGGCCAGCAAAAGGACTGCAACATTCATAGATTCCTGAAAATTAGTGACACAGGGGACAAAGGTTCAGCTAGCATTTCCATTAGTCATTAAGTGAATAGTTTAATCTCTGAACTCCTCAACTACAACGTTTAACATAATTACTGCATGTTTCTGCAACTAATTAAAAATAGTTATCATTAAAATCTGGTAAAACATACTTAATTAACTACTTCATACCTGGTCTTGACTGAAAAGGTGGTTTAATGCCTTGACATAAATAATTGGTTGTAAGTTCCAGACTGCTGAAGCAAGCCTTCTATAACAAGATAATCTGTCTTCAAGTCATTTTTGTCTTGACAGTTGCAGACAATGATTTCATCAAGTCTAACACCAAAATGCCCTATTTTCTTCTCAAACAAATCCTAATCTTGTAATCCCAGGGGAAAAAAATAAAGTGTGAAAAGGTAGCACTTCAATCAGTGAATTTAAAAAGGCTTCAACATACTGTGTTTATGTCAAAGCAATTAAATCCTAAAAGCCTCACAGAAAATAATGAAAGAGATTGTTGCTTTTGTCACTGATGTAATCTGAAAAATCATCTTTAGTACCTTTAGTTTCTTCAAATCAGACTTAATTTCTTCGTACCACTCTGGAAAGTACAGATTCACGTTTCATTGTCATTGTGCTGATATTGAGAAGACAATCACACTGAACCAAGGCATCTCAGGTTGAGACTATGAACAGAGAGGGACAGGAGAAATGAGTCTTCAATCTGTTTGGTGTCCCAAAGGATATATATTCTAAAGGATATATCTGGCAAAAGCCATGCAGGATGATTTGCCCATCTTGCCAAAGACAGCCTGTAGCACAGCCAGGTATGGAGCCTGTTTCTCTCAGTGTCACTTTAGGGTTTTAATACCATCCTTCTGATCCAGTTCTTGCACTGTCACAATTTACTATTTGTGAAAAAATTATGGGATGTAAACACAAAATCTAATTAAATCACAGCTTATACTAATATCAACAGAGACATCTACCTTCCTTCCTGAAATTAGTTATAACCCCTTCTTGCTACCTAAAAGCTTGTATCCAGTATGCTTATAGAAATAAGACCAACATAAAAGCTAATAGTAATTCAAACTACTGATGTCAAGAGGTCTCTCCTTTTATTGATACTTGATGACTTGATAGTTATTTGTACAGCTGACTGAAACATAAATCTTTCTTAAGGCTACCCAAATATATCTCTTACCTCATGCAATTAATTACAGTTGTTTGAAAAAATACTCACAGAATTAATTAGGAACATTTACACACTATGGTATTTCTTAAATTCTTGGACTAGATTTTTAGTTCTGTCTTTTCACATAGACATTCTAGTGGAGCAGAGAGGTCAGAAAGTCCTGCAAGCAAACAATACAACCTAAAAACCTTCAGAACAGTCCATGGATTTCACCCTCACTTGTGTGCCACTGAGCTCCTGCCAAAATGGTGAGCTCTGTCTCACTCCTCCACTATGACTTTTGCAGGACATCAGAACAGTGACAGGAGACCTGCCACAAACACANNACAGCCACAACGTGCTTAAAAAGCAAGGTAGAAGCAGCAGTTGAAAGTTTGTGAAAGCCTCCTACAAAAACACATCCTAAAGCTGCGGTGCTATTTTGTTCTTTCCTCCAACACAGTGTTTGCTGAACAGTAACTCATCCTAATGAATTCATAAGATAAATGGCCATTGGTCAATCACAGTAAACCCAATCCTTCATGGTAATTCACAGGAAAAACGTAACAAGAATGCAAAGGGCTTAAAGATTAAAAACAATAAAAAAATTAATTAAAAGGCTTGTAAAAAAAATCTCTCTAAGCAATCTTAATTTTGGTCTGCTCCAGTAAATTCATTTTTAAAACTAGCTATTAAAATATAAACTGCTCTGTGAAATATTTTCATCATCTCCTCACAGCCCCTTCTTGAATTTGTTCCAGCAGAGCTATTAGCAGTGATTGAAGGTGAGACAGACAAGACAAAATTCTCCAGAGAACAAGGCAAGAGACACTTTTCTGCCCTCAACCCATCAACTATAATGAATGATAGGCACAGTGCATGACAGGGACTGAAATAGGAGGCTGTGACAAAGACAGGCATCAGAATGCTTCAGAATAATTCATTCAGTTGCATTTGGCAGCAGAAGATCATAATATTTTTGTGTAGCTACACTGTCAGTGCAAAAAAATAAAACACAGAATGGCATTTGCATGCTGATTCCGCTACAGTCAGAAAGAAAGGAATAGTTAATCAAATGTTTCATTTACATTCTCCCTCCTGTTTCCTGCTGCCCATAAGCACATGGAGCAGTTTGAGACAGACACATGAGGCTGACTGGGGAGCAAGGTCTAATTCACAATGTGTTGATTACAGCTACTTCTCTCTCCCTCACAAGATGGTCCCTGCTAGAAAACCCACACACATTTATTCATCAGCTGTGTTTGGAATCTGTAATTGTCCCTTTGCTGAAAGAAGAGTTGGAAACATGGCATCACTCTTCGAGAGAGGAAAGGGAGCAGGGAGAAAGTCAGAGAGAGATCCAGGCCTGATTTGGAAATCAGACTTCAAGGAGATACATTTCAACCCAGCCACCAGCTCACAGCTGCTATCACATCACAGTGACTCTGTCTGTGCTTTACCTGCAGAAATCAGTGTCCCAGGACCCTAGTGCCTCTCTGTCCACAGAGGCTCACAGGCAGTGGCTCATCAAAGCCAGGCAGAGTTTCATTGAAGTACTGTATAGCCCAGTCTGAATTCAAGAAAACAGTGTCAAATGCTTGGTAGAGGATTTCTGCAAGGTGCTGCCATAGGGAGTGGTGAGGCAGACAGTATTGGGTGTTCCAAAGAAATGAGATCCAAAAATGGACCCTGAGAGCAGGGGTACTCTCTAACACTTCTAATACAGGCCACTCTGGACAGCCAGGAGCCTGGGGAGATGGAAACATGAGAGATCAAGCTCCCAGACCAAGCCCTGGGCCACAGGACTCCTGTCAAACCCAGCAGGACATTTTCTATGTTCTTCAGGTTCTTCTCCATCTCTGATGGATTTGAGCTAAAAAGAATACAACAAAAACACCAATTTCGTGACACCCAGTGCAGAAGTGACACAAATTCCTTGCAGTCTTAGTAACCAAAGCATTCATCTAGGATACAGAAGAATAAATATAATCATTTATTCAATTACATAAACAGGTTCAAACTTTCATTCCCCACTCCTTGCTCATCACTAACATAGAAGCCATTTCAGAAGACAGAAAATTTTAGCACTTCCCCTTTGGAAAAACCAGCACAGAGAAAAGAAGCAAGCATTATGCTAAACAGGGCACTAACCCTCCTCTGAGGCTTGTTTAGGCACATCTTGATATTATAATGACCAGTCTTTATACAACAGGTACAAAATGTTTTTGTGGCAGGGACTGGTACAGCCAATGGGCTATACAGGGACTTTCCTTTAAGATGGAAGATGTGGTTGTGAATTCCCATCAGACAGGAGAGGGGACTGAAATTCTGTCTATCACATCACAGATGGCTGCCCTGAACACTGAGCTTATTGCTAGGGAGGAGGAAACCTTCTTCCTCTGGTGGCATTATACAACCATGATCCCCTGCTATACTTAGCATAAAAATGAACACAGCACTTACTTCCATGAGTTTTGTTCAAGGAGTCCCCAGTGGAGAAAGGCACTTTTTCTGAGGCAGAGGACAGACTGGCTCAGCAGGCTGCTTGCCAGGCTCCTCCATGTGGGGTTATTCAGGATCCCCATCCCCTGCACAGAGGTGGTCACCATTCAAACTGAGAGCCAGTGACCATTTTAGGAGCTCAGCACTCAATGCTGCCCTAGGACATCCTTCCCAGTCCAAGCTGTGGCCCCCTGACGGAGACATCTAACAATAAATCCTTCCTTATGCACACTAACACGCTGACTTGGACAATCTGCAATCTCCTTCCTTTGATCTAAGCAAAAGGATAAATGATGATGGATCACAACAGGTAATTTATGAGCTTTTTAAACATGTTTGGTTCTGTCTAGCAATTCGAATTGTATTTCCTACATGGTTTGCTACCAAAAAGTACTAATTAATTTAAACTAATAGAACACAATCTCCTGAATATGAAAATACAGCAAGTATGGCTTCACAATGTATGCACACCAAAAAAATATTTGTATATTTGCTAGGCAAAAATATCCCCAAACCACCAATAAATAAACATGCTTCAACAAAGCTAATTTCAATATATTAAATACTGTTACTGAAGAAAGAAAAAAAAACCCAGCATGCCAGTGAAATACCTTTGACTTTCAATGTATCTACATGGGTTGAAACCTTATAACAAATGCACATGTATCAATAAATGCCACTGTTTACCTGTCCATTACAGTTACCAAATCTCACCACTGTCTTTCATTGGAGACAAAGTATGATTGTCAGTAGGAGCTGGAGCTGAAGTACATCTGTAAAAACAGAATATCTCTCTTGCATTAATTGTTTCATATAATTGGCCAAGGAAAACTTTAAATGGCACCAAAAAAATGTTGCTGCTAGTGGCCATTTAGTTTGGAAATTCTGTACAGAGGCATTATTTCTCTTCAAACATGGGGATGCTGCAAGGTGTTTGACTCAGGGTCTTGATGTGGATGGGAAAGTTCAGTATGAGCTTTCCCCACACTGAAAACAATGAATGAGAAAAGATGAGTGGTCACCCCACGTTATGTGATGAGTGTTTGGACTTTTCAAGGCCACTTGAACCACAAATTCCTTAGGTTCACTCATTAATAAGAAAAGGTATTCATCGGACTTTTTGAATTACCAGAAATTTGACACTTTATACACACCCAAAAAGGGAATTTGAAATCTTCATAGGGATCCAACTGGAGCAGCAGATCCTGTACAAGTTCAGGGCTGACTGGGAGTTTATCATTCTCACAGCCATGGTCCTCCAGCTCAGGGCCCTGGCATCTCCTTACCCCATCATTGGTGTGGAAGATAAAGAAAGCATTAAACACCTCTGCCTTGACTATGTCCCTGTTTATTAGGTGACCATCCTCTTTCTGTAATGGGCTGATGTTTTCTTTCTGTAATGGGCTGATGGTTTTTTTACCTTTTGCTATTAACATTTATATTTCTATTTATATTTATATTTATGTGCGTGTTTAAATATATTAAATACAACAACTACATTTTATGAAGTTTCAATCCAATGCCTTTCAAACCGTTACCTTGGAATCAAATTATAGGTTTTCAGAAAACTAATAAACCAATTAATTTTATGTCACTGTTCAGTATAGTATCCCTTAAACCAGGCATGAGTGCTTTACTTGAAAAGGTCATCCTGTTCATGCTTATGAAACTCATTTGAACCCATGCATAAACTTAAAACCAGAAAAGTCCCTCCCTTGGCTGGGAACAAGTGGCACAGGCTGCCTGGGCTCACAGCAGCTCCTAATTAAAAAAATCAGGGTGTGTAGAACATGAATATGTGGGAATGCTTGGTAAATATTTACCTTTCTGCAGCAACTACTGGTCTTTCCAACTAGCCAAAATTCCTGACACAGGTAGTACTTCTCAGGAAACAAACTTTTCTGAACCTGGAGGGGTATCTCCTCCTGCAAGAAGTTTTACTGATTTCAGGGGAAATATTTGCAGAGGAGGGAGCTGCCTAGCATGAGGAGGAAAGTCATGTGATCCTGAACAAAGTAGACAGAAGTTTCCAAGCATGTGCTTGAAACACAGTGAAGTGAGATACAGCAGCTGCTCTGGCTGGCTACCCAGAGAGCTTGGCTAAGTTAGCTCACCTGGAGCCAGAGTAGGGATAGAGTTTGGTTTAAGATGCAAGCAGTTAAATTTAGGCATTTGCACGTAAATGTATTCATATGAGCAAGGATTTGAAGCAGGTACTCTTTGAGTAGGTGGAGACCTTGAACTTACTTCAGCTGCCAAAACACCATGCCTCTACATGCCATTGGTTCACATGTGGAAAACTGCTTGCCTGTACCTAAATGTAGGTGTTTTAGTCTGGCTGATTAAGACTCATTAGAATCTACACATGGTACCTCTGCCATGGTACGCTCCTGCCATCCCTTTTTCTGTGTCCATATGGGATCCAAGACATGAAAAGCAAAACTGTTCCTGTGTCCACAGGTTCTGATATTTGTGCATACAGTATGACATATCTCTGCCACTATTTTAGCATTCACAGGAATACTAACTTTGGGCAGAAGGAAAAACAGTCTTAATTCAAGAAACCTAACAATAATGACAATCTCTTCTATGTATACATCACTTTTTTTTTTCCCAGAAAATATATTTACAAGTATCCACAACATATATGCAAGCTACTCATCTCCCCATAGAACACTTCCTTTTATTTTTCAATACCTAGAATTTTAAAAGGTTTGGCCAGTCTAACAGCATTTTTACAGGCAAAAAAAAAAAGAGAAAACTTTCTAGTAAACTGAAATAAGCATCTCGTTTCACGTATTGATTCCTCTCAGAACATTTTGAGGCTTGCAGAGAGCTTGAATAAGAAATTCTGATGAATGCTTTTTCTCATTTCCCTCTCAGAAACTAAACAGCATAAATAAAATAAATAGCAAAGCAGTCTCTTTCTACTGCATGACACAGAAGCAAAAATGGCATTAATCATCTTTAAGATTTCCATGGGCAAAGTTTGCTCAGAGCTCTTTTACTATCAGTTTACAAATGAGAGTTTAATCTTTTACATGTCAAAGGTAACAAGTAGGACAAGGGAAAGGTTTATTAAAAGTCATTATCAGTTTGCTTCATGTCCGAACAGTATCTGCTTCTTGGAAACCTGTTGAAAAAATACCCAGCTGTTCATTTCAGCCCTAAACGGAGTGACCCTGAACACAGCCTAATTGGTTTCTCCATTTACACCAAATGCATTTGCAGCTTGCTGTTGCAGCAGGGCAGAGCCAACGTTCCCAAGCTTACCACACCCAAATGTCTTTTGTTTATAAACCGAAATCTGAATTTTGTCTGTGTCTAATACTTGATTTCAAGACTATTACACCATCTAATGTCTTTTATTTTGCCCCTAAATTACTGCTCTGTAGCCTCAACCTTAACTGCACGCTGATATGATTTGTATATTGTGAACTGTCAGAGGACTGAATTTTTATTGCAGATGAGATGACTGCAACAAATGTGTGACTCATCACTACATCTTTTATTGATGAGACTGGGGGTTACACCGCAGGACATTAGCAGAGAAAGAAAGATTATTTGCAAATTAAACTCTGTGGAAAGAACAGCATCTTGCAGGAGACTGTAGCCAGAAATTAGGTGCCTCCTAGAGGGGTTGATCTTTTACAATCATATTCTCATTGGTTTAGCATTTTTCAGTCTTTAGTCTGATTTCATTTCTTAACAGTCAATTGTCTGTCTCTTTGCCTAGCTATGTTGTCATTGCTTTACACCAAATAAAACCACTTAAATACAAAACACACAGTGGCAAGCAATTCACTGTTTGTCTCTTCTTGAAAGCATTCTCACATATAGTCAATCAATGCAGAAGTAAATCCCTGCTCCTGAATCTCTCTTCTCCAAACACCTAGATATCCTCATTTTCTCACCTACTTTGTTTTTCTTCTCCAGGTTTCTAAACCAAACCAACATCCAGGCACTACCTGTGGCCATGTTCTCATAGAACATATACTACTTCCTTTCTGTGAAATAGCAATAAACAAACCCAGAGCCTGATGAAGACCACAGGTTTGGCAAAGACCATGCATTTCTCATGAAGTAACAAGATCTTTCTCAGCTCCTCATGAAGCCACTCTCCCCTAAATTTCCACAGGCCAAATAGCAGTGAATTAACAGAGCCTTGTAAACCTACCATTTAAGTTGGCAACCTACAATTATCTCAGGTGAAGCAGACTCCCTAAGAGGAGAAAGGGCTGCAGGTAATTATAAAATATTCATGCTCCTTCCCAGTGACAAGCTGGTTCAGGAACAGTGGGATAGTTAGGAGTCAATTAGAGAAGTTGCTGTTCTGGCCTTTGGCTAAAAAGACTTATTCATGAGAGATTTTGTCAGGAGCTGTTTTAGCACTGTGTGCGAGACAGAAGGTGAATTGGAGAAGGATCAAGGATGGGACAGAATCACAGAATCATTGAGGTTGGAAAAGATCTCTGAGATCATTAACTCCAGCCTATGACCGAACACCACCTGTCAAGTAGACCATGGCACTGAGTGCAACATCGAGCCCTTCCTTAAACACCTCCAGGGACGGTGACTCCAACACCGCTGCAGCCAGCCCATTCCAATGTCTAATCACCTCTTCTGTGAAGAAATTATCCCTAATGTCCAACCTAATCCCCCCCTGGTACAGGTTAAGTCTACATCCTCTTGTCCTGTTGCTGTTTGCCTGGGAGAAGAAGCCAGGTTTTGATAGCTGGGAAATACAGGGGTGAATTCTGTAAGAAGTTCTCATAAGCTTGCCCCATGTCCAATGAGCCAGTGCCAGTTGGCTCCAAGACAGACCTGCTGCTGGCCAAGGCTGAGCCACTCAGCAACAGTGGTAGCACCTCTGGGAGAACAGATGTTAAGAAGGGTGAAAGTTACAGCACCACACCAACTGCAGACAGAGAGAGGAGTGAATGTGAGAGCAGTACCCCTGCAGACACCAAGGTCAGTGANCCCTGCAGCCCAAGGAGGTCCACAGTGGAGCAGAGATCCACCTGGAACCCCTGGAGGACCCCATGATGATAACTGGTGAGTGATCGCTCCCTGTTCCTTATCTCAACCCACAAGCCTTTCATTGTTTTATCTCTCCTCTTCCCAGCTGAGGAGGGGAGTGATAGAGGGGCTTTGGTGGGCACCTGGCATCTAGCCAGGGTCAAAACACCACAGGGGAAAGTAATACTAAACTTGTTGTAAATTACTTGGGACTGAAACTTAAACATAATGTAAATCTACTTAATGCTTCTGGCCATTTAAATGAGACGTTAAATAATAAATTTCAATGTGATGAGTAGTCTGGGACTAGATAAGGATGAAGAGATCAAATAGGCAAAAAAGGCTCATGTAGAGCCTAAGGCAATTGTCAGGACTCTTTGGAGCCATCACATATGCTAACTGCTTTGGAAAGACCAGACACAAGCTGACCTTATCTAGGAAGTATTCTTTCACTTACAGAAAATGATCCCACAGGTCCCATCATGCAAGCACTTTAACCAGAATAAGTTATACTACTTAAAACCAACCACACTTTCCTCAGCTTCACTCAGTGTTCACAAAGCCATGAATACTGTCTCTCGTTGCTAGACACACAGCTCTTTAAAAATTACAATATTGGATTTTGCCATTTCTTTTTTGTTTGTTGATTATTTGATCTTGCTTTTCATTAGTATATTTTTGAAAAGTTTTGAATAGCTTTGTGCAGTTGTCCTTTCAATTTATAGGTGGAATCTAGATAAATTCATAAATACTTTTCCAAATATTCTAGTGTCCACAAAAGATCATAAATCACCTCAACTAAATAATAAACATACTGAATGTCTCATAAGTTGCTTGTGATCCAAAGAATATATTTAAAAGGCAGAATGAGCAAGTTTAAGGTAGAGGTACTTAAAAAAAAAAAAAAGAAAGAAGGAGAAGAAAGCAACATTATTTAACATTAATTATTTTGGCTATGCCTGAATGAGTACACAGGGTTAACCACTCAAGGCCATCACTAGTTTTAAGCATATGCTGACATCACCTCTCAACCTATTCAATGCAGTGCTACAATTGGCTTAATTTTGGGAGAGAAAAAGGTTTGCAGGATACCTTTAGCAGCAGTGGCCTAGTAACCAGCTCATCAAAGTAGTAGCAGAATGTAGACTGTCTTCACAGACAATGAGGTACTGTCCATGACTTTTGTAAAATTGAGAACAAAAGTGAAAAATGTGGCTCTGATGAATATCTAAGGCATTTCGCTATTCTAAGAAAACCTACCTTGCTATCAGTTGAGGGTGTGTATGTGGCAGATTCAACATTTGTTTCTGGAGCACACTGGGAGCCCACTGAAACCCAACCAACCTAAAAATGACATACAACCTTCTTTTTTTTTCTAATGCTGCCCATATACATCTCTTTGAATGCTTTTTAAAGAACTATTATTTTAGCCTACAAAGGGTTTTTACTGCTGTTAGCTTCCACTGCACAAAGAAAGAATAAATCCATTACACTCATGTTTTCCTGCTTTTATCCTTTGATGAGCTTGGGGAGGGAAAAAAGAGAAAGAAAAATCTCCCACAGGAAGAAAGTATTCCTAATAACCATGCTCACATGCCTCTAACAGGAACAATTCACTCTCATTTTTAATGATAGTTACTTCTTATGTGCCCTCACAACTTTATAATAGATTTCAATGCTTACCGCAATGAAACCTCAAGTCCTTACCAGTGTACAAAATCCATGTGTGCAAAAATTTAAATTATTCCATAGCTTCCCTTGCTGAATGGTATCACATTGAGCCATGTTTTATTCATCAACCACAAGCCTGACTTTTAAAAAAAATTCTTCCTAGCTGTTTAAAACAGCAAAAAGACCCTTTATGTCAATTTATTGCTTAATAAACTGCAGCTCAGAGGAAAAGACCTTGGCTTGGATAAGTGCATCTTCATAGAAGTCCACGTAGACATCGTATCAGAGAGCTGCTGCAAACCTGTTTCTGATGAATCCTGTCATCAGAAACAGGATGGAAATGGCAGTTCTTTCTGTCAGAGAGGATGCAGCTTTTCTTACCAGACTAGAAATCTTTTCTGTGAACATGCTCTGATTTTTGGTTTATGTTCTCTACACCCACATTCATTTCATCTTGTACCCTACAGTCTCATATGGCTGGTTACACTTGGGTTTCCTCTTCTTATGAATATGTCCAGAGGCTTCTGTGGAAAAGGCATCACTGGAAAATAACTCCCTTTTGGCATCATCACTACAAGTTGTGTTGTTAAATGTACTGTGTGGGTCAAACTAAAAAATACGGACTTTATACAGTTTTGAAATAAAACATCAAGAAATGCAGCAGCGAGAGGGAACACCTCATCTCTACTAGCCTGCATGGTCAAGAATGGATCTCTGATCTGAAGATGCAGCTAAACACATAAGAAAGGTGTCTTAAGCAGTCACAGCTCCATCTGGCTTGTGTCTCAAGGCTCACCAATGGCATATTGGTATTTTGATTACTTCTGCCCTATGAGTGCAATAAATCCATAGCTTTGCAGTTACCCCTGACATACGTACTCAGCTGTATAGGCAAAGACTAGAGAAGGCAGACACAAGATGTGCTTCTGATCTATCTGCACAACAAATAACTGCACCAAAGGTAAGAAGACAGGGAAGGCAGGAAGACTTACTCTGATCCTTTGTTGTTTCTGTGTGCGTGGGCGGTGTGCAAGCCACAAGCTATTGGTTATAAACTATGGGAAGAATGGACATTGAAGGATAAAAAATGATTCTATGCAAATTTTAATATTTGTGACTGAGGATGTATCTAGGATAAAAGTAAATTGTGCCTAATTACTACCTGTGGAGCCATGGCAGTGACTCTAATCTAAGTTAAGAGCAGCCACAGATGGACAATCAAGAACAAAATTTGGCCCGAAATCAGGATGAGAACCTGTGAAGAAGTTATGTTTACCACATCACAGGCAATACACTAGGGTTAAAAACAACATCAATAATTCAGTCACCAGAATCACTTCTGCATCAGAAATCTCCTGCAGGACAAATCAAATTCATATTCTTTATTCTGGCATTCAACTATGTTTACTGCTTTGTTAGAGATGGCAACAGGAAAGTGTTTTCCCTCTCTCATCTCACACTCGTGAACATGTCTTTCATAAGGAATAAACGGGAACAACCACCAGCTGGTTGCAAATAACTGGTCGTTAGTGCTGACTAGGACTGACTTTGAAACCACTAAGTTCCGAAGCTCCTTCAAAACCAACATCCTTTTGCAGCAATCCCTGCATCACATCCAAGAAGCTGAGAGTGTGTAGCTCTCTTGGCTGTAACTTTTATGGGGGTAGTTTATTTTTCATGGCACCATGAACAGTCTTGCCTCAGCAGGTTCTACTAAACAAAGTAGCAAAGTGCTTTGGTCTGCTGAGGAAAACCAAACTCCCTTATCAGCAGTTTCCAGAGTCTCAGCCAAGTACCTGGTAAATTGCTCAAAGAAACAAGAGTCATAAAGCCACCAGCTGCTGGTGGATCATCCTGCATGGGGATACACAGACAGTGCATCTCATGGAGACCATATGAGCCTGGTGATTTTGATTTTTGGAGCACCTGCACAGAGTGGGTGTGGTTCTGGATATATTAAAGAGAACAGAATAGAGATGCCAAGTTAGCTCCACTGCAGCAAGAGTTCATTCATTTTTTTACTTGCATTTCACTTTTTTTTCCCCCTTATGCAGGCAGTTAGATCTTCTGGCCTCTTGTGTGACAAACCAAGAGCTGGGGATTTATAAGTGATTCCACTAAAGAGAACCCAGTGAAACAGCCATCATTGATAAAACTTTTTATTTAGAAGAATTCCCAGACAGAAAGAAAAAGTCTAGGTTTCTGCTTTTGTCTTTCCATCCTTACAGAAGTAACATGGAGGTGACTATAGTACACCCAAAATACTCTTCCCTTATAATTCATACTGCTACTTGCATCCTGCTCTTGTTTTACCTTTCCCATTTCAAGGTCCAAAGAAGATGACACAAACTGTTTCCATTCTGCTGGCTGCAAGAACCAGAAAAACTAATTCAGCTTCTTCCTTCTGAGAATTTCCAGCCAGCGGTGTATGATTCAAGGATCTTATCCTTACAGAGAGGCAAAATCAGTGAAAGACTTCCACTGAACCTGATTAGAGCCCTTCTTGGGCTACTGAAAATTATTTGTGAAACAGTTAAGCAATGAATAATGTGCAACAGTAAAGCTGCACAGCAACAGCTTCAGAGGACAATCCATCCTCAAACAGCTTCCCTGATGGTGGTTATCCTAGATTAGGCAACTCACTGATTCAGCCTCAGGACAGCGTCTCTCTTTCCCTCTCCACCCCTGAACTTCACTCCTCAAGTTGCCGGGGTAACTTCTGAAGATGTTTCAGGTTCAGATTCCAATATTTGCCTGTTCAGTGTTTGTCTCTCCCTTCACTCCTCCTTCACTAAAATTCTCTCAGCAAATTCATCTGCTGGGTATTTACCAAACAACCAGGTGAAAGGGACATGGCCATGGGTGAGCAGACTATTTTTCCTAAAGCAGAAGAGAGCTGTGCAAAATAAGTTCAGCCAGCTACAAAACTTCAGCCACGCTCATATGATGCGTGGTGCTTTGTACCCTTAAACTCCATCGCTCCCACCCTTACAGCTGGTCTTAATCATGCTGTGTTATTTTCTGCTTTTCTGGGACCAGGACAGTTTGGATACACACAGAATATTAACACAAACATGAGCATTACATGCATGAAGAACCGAGCTACAAAAAGTATACAGGTTAGAAAAAGGCATTTGAGCCCCAGACAAAAAGGGCCAAGGTCACCAGGATCCTGTTGAACAGGTGTGATGTTCTGCTTCATGCAAAACTTGGTGATTGCATTAGGGAACCCTGGATTACTTTGTAATTTTGTACATTCACAGGGATGTACAACATCAAACTTCCACAAAAGTCAGGTGGACTGAATGCTGAAGGGTTTGCCCCACTCCTTCAATCCAATATCACAACACTGTACACTCTTGTCGTGACCACACACAGATGCTATACAATATTCAGTGTGATTTTTCCTTTATCATTTAGAGTTATTCTCTCATCCACATACCCTGTACTTCCAAAATAATAGATAGACCCAGCTCATCCACACGTATGACTTAGATTTCCAAGCTGCTTTGACTGCCTCTACTTGAGGCTGAAATGTACGCCCATGATCTTCATAAACCTATCTTAAATGAAAGATCTACTCATTTCAGCAAAATTTAATCCAACTCATAATGAGATAACCTACTCTCTCAAGCAGTTAACACTTTTTGAATGGCCAAACTGCACCTGAAACCTGCTTATTCTAAAGAAGACTGGTTTCTGACTTCAACTAAATAATTCACACCTGCTAACACAAGTATAATTGCAGCCTAGCAACTCTGAAAGTGCTTGTTCCAGAATTAATATCTGAAGCTTATTGTCAAGCCCAGAGGCAAACACATTTATTATGTTTTGCAATTGGCAAACATAGACATAAGAATTAAAATTTTCTTTGAAGAAAAACCCTTTTGAGCTTCACCTTGTTTGGGAGATAAAATTTCTAAAGTCTTCTAAATTTTTAGTCTTCTAAAGAGGAAGGAAGAGAAATGACAAAAGAAAGACACCAGTGTTGTGCATGTTGCAGAACCACAATGAAGGAGCAGTTAAAAATGTATCCTGCTGTTCAATTAAGGAGCAGAAGAAAAGGAAGTCCCCATAGGTTTTAAAATGTCATGACATTCTTATTCAGAAAAAAAAAGTAAGGACAGGGTGCCCAGAAAGGCCTCTCTTTTCACATTCAGGCAAAATTGCAACAGACCTTACAAATTTAGGCAACTAAATATATTATTATATTAATGGTCAAAGTTTCTACCAAAGGCTGAAAAGGAGTGGATGGTGAGTTTTGCCTCATCCCTTTATGATGCATAAATTCCAGCCCTGCATTAAATAAATTTTTAAAAGAGCATTACATTGTGAGCCTGGTCAGTGGAGGCTGTGTCTTGATTGGTAGAGTACTCTATTCCCCAGTGGCAATGGCTGCCTTTTTATATTTAATTTCTAAGCTATCCATTGCAGCATATATCTATGAAAGCACTCAGTCATGCAAACAATAACAAAGCACAAAGGGTGTTTGTATTTTAAGCCGTACATTGCAAATACAGAAAAGATGACCTCAAACTACTTACTTCGGTAGGAAATGGCAGTGGACAATATTAATATTTACTTGTCTGAAATTTTGTTTTTAGGGAATCTTTTGCCTGGGGTAAGAGATGGGGGAGAATTCAGTGTTTCCTGGTCTCTGGCTGGTCTTATTTTGGTTTTTTGAAGAGTGACACACAGCAAAGTAAGCCAGCTGTTGTATGCACTTGGAAAACACCAGCTCAAATTCCCACTGAAAGTTTTAAAAATAGAAATGTTGGTGGAACAAGCTGCTCAGCACTGCTCAGTGAAGGCTATTTTTCTTGAGCCTTTAGAAAGTGAAAAATAAGTGCCTAAGTTATCATTCTCCCCTGCTAAAGCCTGTGCTTTACCCAATTCCAGTTATGCAGTCACCCTGAGCACAGTCAGTGAAGGCAACGCTCCCCCACCTCCATGTCTGGCCAGCACCAACCAGATGGAATACAATTCACAAATAGCTCAGTAGGGTTGTGTCAAAGAAATAATGGACACGGTTGGCAGGTTTCTCTTGTTAGGGATATAATCCCCAGAACCTCACAATCAGGGAATGAGTCCTTCCAAGAGTGTCTTGCCCTTGGGAGTCTATAAAAGAGATGTTCCACTCCACTTTGTTTTTCCTAGCAGTCAAACTGGTCAGGAGAAAAATAATGCTGTTTCCTTCAAGAGCCTGCTGACTTGCACAGCACATTGCCAGCAAGTTGCCCCTCAGGTTTGCTGATGGAAGATGACAAAAAAAGGGGGAAAATGGGGAAACTGGGATTTCTAAGTCTTCCATTCAAGAACCAAAACAAAACCAGATAGTGGCAAGAAGAAAGGAGGAAAAAAATGGATACAATGAAGGCTGGAACCTACAGAAGCAAAGAGTGCTGGATCTTATATAGGGCTAAAAGTAGGAACTATGAAAACCTGCATGCTGAGCAGGGAGCTGCCTGAATTGCACAACAGGGTCTGGATGGAGAAGGGTAGGGCTGACCTCTAGTCTGCCACCAGCAGTCTTGATCTCTCCTGAAAGGATGTAGGATGTATCGACCTACAAGGGAGGTTGATACCTCACCTCCAAACAAATTCTCCTTCCACTTTCTTGGAGCACCAAATCCTGGGAAGATTTCTTCCTGCCTTTCCAACCACACAATGGAAATTTCAACAAGGATGTATGATTGTGATCCTCCCAGTCTACTCGTTCCATTTTATATAATTTGTCTTAAAATATGTTGGCCCAAGTGTTGTAGAGAATAATCTGTGCAGTAGGCTAGTGATTACACCAGTCACTCAGCTTCAGTTTTAGTCAACAGGTCAATGACTACCTCAGGAAAAAAAAAAAAAGCACTTTAAAACAGCACTTGTTCCCCAGGTGAAGAGGACTGGGTCCAAAAGAAGCAAACAAAGACCAGAATTCCTCATGTTGTTCTCAGACTAAAGAGAATTATCTATCCCATAGAGAGAGTTCATCCCAGATGATTGTGGTAACTTAGAGAAAAATTTCAGGTCCTTCCAGCACAAGGATCCAGAAAGTTTGTGGTTTGCTATACCCAGGGGAACAAGAGTGAAGACACCTATTTTCAGAGTTCTCATCCTCTTGATAATAAGAATTAACTAAAAGTTAAGTCCTTCAAATTACAGAATCCTAGGAAGGAAGCTGTGTACTGCCTTCAGCAGTTCATATCAAAGCTGTTCCTCATGTTAATGTCTACTTCCCCTACAGCTCAGAGATACTGAGGGCACTCACAGTTCCCCTCCCAGAAATCAGAGTAACAGACAAAGCCACCAGTCAAAAAGTGATGCAAAAAATGTCTGTTTATTAACCTGAAAAGAGTGGTGTGATTTAAGCACCAAACTTGAGAAGGGAATTCACCAATAAAAATAGGAAAGAAAAACAGGAAAGAAACACTGTTCACCCCGAATGTGAACACCATGTCCAATCTAATGCCAAAAGTACTCTCATTCAAGGAAGCCTGATCTTCTAATGAAGGACAAAGGATTTTTCTAGGCACTAACATATCTGAAAGTTAAATTTTCCAGTCCCTGAGGGCCTTTGCAGAGGGAACATTTAGGTCCCTGCTTCCCTTTATGGAAGCAAATCAGCAGCACATGCACATCCAAGGGCAAACTCACCCCTCAGCAGAGACACAGTCTCTCAGAGCAGCTCAGACGGCGTCGGGAAGGGAATTCCTATCCCTGACACCACCACCAGTGACCTGACAGAATGAAGGCTGAATCTGCTGAAAACCAAAACAGGCCGAGGGAAGAGTTATCATGAAGTGAAGCAACAGGTACAAGCAGCAGCCAGCAAACCACGATTACGGCAGTGGGTACAATT
The DNA here is from genome assembly GCA_013399945.1 of Ploceus nigricollis. Taxonomy (NCBI): domain Eukaryota; kingdom Metazoa; phylum Chordata; class Aves; order Passeriformes; family Ploceidae; genus Ploceus; species Ploceus nigricollis. The sequence goes on from VXBC01002309.1 coordinate 1,186,626, forward strand.
ATTTTTTCTCGCTAGCAACAAACTCTTGATTACTTTAACAAAATACAGCAAAAATCTCTCAGGAGAATGCAAACGCCTCCTCCCGCCGGTGTGACGGTGCCTGGAGACGGCTCAGTGCCTCTGCCCAGGTGCGGGGCAGGAGCGTCCTGCGGAAATTGCTGGATCCTGCTCAAATTATTCAGAGCAGTGCCATCTACCGGAGCCAGCTGCCGGATCCTTGTTTTTCTCGGTTTTTGTTCCCCTTTTTAATTAACTTGGGTGTTTTGATAGACGAGACAAGGGCTGATGAATGTTAAGGATTTTAGAAGTACCCTTCGCATTTCATTAAAATGCCTCATAAAATATTTTCTAAAGGTTTAACTTCTCTGTATGGTGCTCAGTTTCTTTAGATGTTTTGAATCATGAGGGAGACAAGGGACTTTTTTATTTTTTTAATTGATACTCTCCAGCACAATAAAAGCTCAATCAGTAAAGCACTTAAGCAAATCCTCACCTTTAAGTGATTTCTCCGATGGTGGTAGAAATAATTGCAGGTCCTCAAAGTCCTGCAGAGCAAGGAGTGAGATCAGGGGAAAAAAGAAAAAACATACTTCTAAAAGTACCTGCCTCTTACCTGCCAAAGAAAAAGTATCTCTCTGTTATTTACTAAGGAATCACCCAGAAATATTCTGGATTCAGAATCATGCATGGGGGGGGGGGAACAAGGGGAAGAANAACAAGGGGAAGAATATGTGAAGTAAAACTTTAATTCTTATATGAAGAAAATATATATATTGCAAGATAACTCCATTGCCTGAACTAGAACAAATCAACAATGGAGCATTTAAAGTCATTAACAAGTTAGTATTGAGAAGTCCAAAAATTCTTTTCTTATGTTTTAAAATTATTTATAGACTTTGCAGAACTGATAACCTCAAATTCTTTCTGGACTTTTCAAATAATGCTAATTTAACAACCTGTATACCAGCTCTACTTTTACACTCAAGAAACTCAGACACAAGGGAGTGTCTAAAGCTTGAACTTAAGCTGTGCTAATCTTGGTGATCTTGGGTGATCAGCTTGAGTTATCAATAGAGCCTGTAGCAAATATAAAGGTGTTTGCCTTGCCACTTTTTGGACTGTACAAAGAAGCTGATAAGGAAATAATTTTCAAAAGAAAAATAAAGGACCTTTAGTGAAAGTTTCCTGCTTATATTTTTAAAGAAAAAAATTCTTCTAACAACTTGTACTTAAATTGTGGACTTCTGTGCAACATTTTGTTAAAGGTATCAAAAGTATAGAAATATGCTCCAAAAGTATTATCTTAATTTATGGATTATAACTTTGTCAAAAGAGTTATAGTGCCACGTTCTTTTTTTTTCAAAACTGCCTTTTTATAGTCTTATGTGTACTTAAAGCACATTTGCAATCAGTTTCTGATCAGTTTTGAGTGTGCTCAGCACCACCACAAATCTGTCCCTAGGTCTTGCCCTCTGTTCTCCAGACAATGTGACACACACCATTAGTGGCCAGCTGTGATCATTTTGCACTGCAGCTTACTGCCAAATCTACAGGAAAGTTTTGAGCACTTGTGTAGTGTGATGGCCTCTGTTGGTAGCCAGGGAGTCTCTGAAGAGCCAGGCAGCTCCTTCAGAGTGGTAGAAGTTGCTTAAATCCCTGGTATGCAATTTTAGCCAGCACATTTGCCTAAACCCCACTAGGATGGGATTTCCTCAAGTGCTGGTGATCCCTTCAACATCTAATCCAACAGAGAGCATCACGGCACTCTTCTAGGATAAGCTTCACGTTTCAAAGGGGAACCATTGCTCTGGAAGAAAAAAAAAAACTTCTGAGAGAAGGCTGGTTGGTTTAGGACCTAATGAGTGGCTACAGCTGGCACAGGAAGCTGTACAAAGTGAGAGAAATAAGAAACATCTAATATCTGTCCTGGCTGCCTGCAGGCCCACAAACACCTATTCCCAGCCATGCCAGAGTCAACCAGCAGTGCTTGCTGTCTGTACCAAATCTATCAGGGCCTGGTGCAGCATTGCAGTTTTTGGGATTGGAAGTCTTCATCTCATTATCAAGTTCCTATATCAATTCTCCCAGCATCCTATGTCATGATTTGCGAGCTTTTTAAAGATGAAAGCAGGGGGTTGTAAATTCATGAAATAATAAGGCATTGAAAGCAGTTCCATGGTTATGAAGGCATCTTCACTGATGTAAGAGCAGAGGAGGAGAGCAAGCAAGAGAAGGCTCTGGCAGAAAAGCAGATGGAGACAGACAGGCTGTGGAGATCAGCTAGTCCTTCTTATTGGAACAAAAAACATCTCATTTCAGTCTTGGAGGATGTGATTGCTCCTGTGGCTTGCCACCACTGTTGAGTGACAATAAGAGAGCTGGATGAATGACCAGTTGACATGGGAGGCAATATGAAATTAGGTTTTAGAGTGAGAAAAGTGAACATGCAGTGAGGACAGTCATCCACTAACTGGAACACTTCTGAGCACTCACAGAGCACTGCTCAAAGGACATTTTTGCTGCTTGTTCCCCAGGCAAACTGCACAAGTTTTAATCATTTAGTTGCTGAAGCACAGTGATTTTTTACCAAGAAAAGAAAAACTAAGTCCATTTGACAAGATACCAAGAAATAAGCTGAATTTAGAGGGGAAAAAATGTGCTTATCATTCTTTTAATTTTGTATTTTACACATAAATTGCATGATATTGTACTTTATCTTGCTGTGGCGGGTGGTGGCAAGGGTGCTGCGACCTTCCTGAAGAGGCGTCCTTAGAAGGACGGCTCAGGGGCACAGGCACGTCCTTCTCCCACCCCGGCGAGCGATGTTCAGCCCAGCTTCAGCTCTCAGGCGACGCAGAGAAAAGGGACTGGAGCTCTGTATGGTGCTCCACAGAGTAACAGCTTTTATTAAGAGCAGGGCCCTCTATGAACGCAGCCAGACACAGAAACGCCCCAAACCGGGGAAACAGGGGTTTATATAGGGAAGGCAAGGGGTGGGGTTAAACTGGCAACAAATGGGATGGAGCATGGGGAGCAAGGGTGGAGCATGGGGAGAGGGACCAATGGGCAACAATTAATCAATATAAAACTGCAAAGGCCTCTGGGGGTGAAATTTGCTCACCCTAATTAGAGTTTGTGGCTCAGGGGTTAGCCCTCCAGGAGAGTGCAGCAAGCCCTTCATTAATTGGCTCCTCGGCCCCCACATTATCTCATTCTGAACTACAACACAGAACTGGCAGGAATATCTTTGTCTGAATGTAAGCACAATGGGAGGGAGTCCTGAGGCATTCTTCAGTCATACACCACATACACACATACATGTACACAGTCACATAAATGACTATACACATATGTGTAAATGCCTATATTTTGAGATGAATAAATACACATGACAGTATCTCTTAACATTAATGCATTGTCTCTGGAGCAAAAGGACAAGATTTTAATTTATTTGTAAGATTAGTTTTTGCAATGTGCAACATGGCTGCAACAGACTTTTTAACACAAGGAAAATCACACTACTGTACAGTTACACTCTCCATGCTGAATCTAATCACATGTAGTTTTTATGCCTGCCACAAATTGATAGGATTATTACTGGGAGACATCTACAAGTGGGAATGAAATGTGTTATTAAGTCTTTAAAACAAGTGATCCTGTCACTGATGTCCTAAAGCTCTGTGCTGAATGCAATGCCTGGTTAGCTCCCTACTAGCTCTCCATTGCTCCACTCCCAAGGCAGAGGACTGTGATGCTAAGGATCATTTTTAGATCCCTGGGCTCAAGAGAATCCTGAACAATCTGTTCTGAGGGACAGTCAGTCTGAACGGATCTTACGGAGCACAGCCAAGGACCAAGGACAAGCACTCACTGGTGCAGCCTTGCTGGTCCAGCTCTGGGATGGAGGCAGGATGGATTATGGGATCCAGGGCACGTGGAGGCTTCTGGGTTACTGCAGACCTGGCTTCCTCCATGAATGTAATTCAGACTCTGAGTGCAGGCTTGTATTTGCTCGGCCAGGAATCTTTCTCTCTCTTATTCTCTTTTACTTAATTCTGTACTCCATCAGCATTGAATTTTAAATAAGCCTACAATCAAAATACAACATAAGTGGAGCAAGAAAATCTGCTTATGGATTTAGTATCACATATCCAACGTGATAGATGACAGAATCCTAGTCCCTTCAGCAGCCCACAACTGAGTTAGCTTCTTGCAGATACGAGAAATAGGACAAGGCAGCTGGTGGGTACTCAGGTCACTGTAGATGACATCAGGTGAGATGGAGCCCTCGGATTTAATTTAGACAGAATGCTTCTTTCTGCAACAGTCCTCATGATAGTGCTCCAACCCACTTCTGACACGTGGGAGATCTAGAGACACACTAGGAATGTTTATAAGTAGTGCTGTTGGCTTTTACATCCTGGAAAAGGAAACAAATGGTAGTATAGTACACAATACTACTGTATAAAAACAAAGTTCAAGTATTTATCCCTGTAAATATGCTGGTGGAAGCCTTGCCAACACCAGTTGCTTAAATAGAGGTGGTCACTTGGCTTCAAATTTTGAGTGAGCATTAACATTAAAAATAAATGTTCATTTATGACCTACTTCTGCATTTTTATCAGGTAATGCTCACACTTCTGAAAAGTGTGAGAAGGCTTCTCACATGAGTGTTTCCTGACCTTACTTTCTGAGTTAGATTTGCTGCATGTTGGCTGCCAGCTGACAAGTGAATCCAGTCATCTGTTCCTGCATTGGCTGTTCTGGGACAGCAGCTTCAGGTGCTAAATCTTCAAATTGGCTCCATGCAGTTTTAGACAATAATTGAGGGAGTTTGTTACATTTTGTATCCCTAACTATCACACAGAATTCCATTTCCTACATCCATTGGGGTGTATCCACTGTCTTTGCACACTAAGGGATTGCTGAGTTACATACACAGAGTCCTTCAAGCAAGTCAGATGCTAATTTAGCATATTTCCAGGATGTTTGCCCATGTCTGACAGGCATGGCCCACAGGAGATTTCCCATCTGTAGAGAAGCAACTGGGGATCAGATTGGGGTGTCCGAGGGGATTAGACCCCTATTGCTTAGGCAGTTGAATTCACATAACCTTTATGCTATTTTGGCCACAAATTAGCCCATCCCTACACCCCAGGAACAGCCCCTCCACAGCTTCACCACCAACCACAAAACTCCCTGGAGCAAGCAGCAGCTGCCATCTTCACACAGCTTTGTGACCCTCAGTGAATCACAAGAAATTCCTGTAAATTAATCTCAGAATTTTCCAGTTTGTTACAAGGTTTACAGCAGAGACCAGACTAAGAGAGTACAATGAGCAAAAAAAGTCATTCAAGTGATGACAAACAAGCTAAAGAAGTAGCTGCAGTTATCTAGAAGTATGTGTTTGTGGTTTACAAAAATGAATACTTTTTAATAGAAAGGTGTGATCATTGGTCATGTTTGGCAGGCTATTTACAATAAAAGTTTTATTAAAACTCACCAGTATGCAAAAAAGAAAAGAAAAATACCTTCTTTGAGGAAAAAAAAATAAGGAGCTTTATTCTCAAACTTTTGACCCCCCCAAACAACAAAACAATTACACAAATGCTTGGCTTCAATCATATGCTGAAGTTCCCATAATCAGTGAAATAAAACATAATGGGACTTCAGAGAGTTTTGAATCACCTACAAACTTAATTTTCCTTTGAACTCTGTTTCAGTTATATTTCATCACAAAATAAGAAGGTCATGGGGAGGGAGTTTTTAACTGGTTTTGGTATTTCTAAATAAATTTATTGAATCAGTCAAATTGAAAAATATGGGTTTCAGAATTCCCTAAACTGAGTGGTCACTAAAAGTGACAAACCTCCTGGTATGACAAAATCACAATTTAGCATATTGGCAAAATCCAGGTCCAGTTTATGGAGAACAGTATTACCAGTATTATTTAGGTTATGGGTTTTTTTTAATAGTTTAGTTGAGCGGAGAGATTCTGTTTTCCCTCAATTAATTTAGAAGATCTGTGTGGCTGATGCTATGGAAAGGGTGCAAAAGACATAGTCTTACATAAAACCTGGAAATAAGCACAGATGCTTGTACAAAGCAAGCAGATTATTTCACTATTTTAATTTGCCACATTTTAAATTTGGCATATATGTCAGTATTTATCTTGTAACTACTATCTAGTGTTACAGCAGAAAGAATAAAATGAACTATCAGCCTGAAGAAAATCACCTTCACATAGTGGCCATTTAGCCACCAAAACCCAGGATCAATCATGGCTCATTGGTTGAATGCCATGTCAATTAAGGTATAACTCAAAAATATTTAGAGGCTTTCTTACATGTGAAAACACCATGCCTGAAGAAACAGTGCTGTCAGGTAGGTCACAGAGCAGTTAAATGTTCAGAACATGGTGAAGTGAGCAGGAACTCCAATCTCAGACCTTCACAATCACATGATAAAAATGATTGATATTCCACAAGTTGAACTCTGAACATCATGTGCAAAGATAGCCTCAAGAATCCAAAGCTTAGACAAGAGTCTTTGCATGTTGATTGATGGCCCTGTGTCACTCTGGTTTATGGGTTATGACCATTGGAGACTTCAAAATGAACTAAGCCAAACATAACAGCATCCTTGCTCAGTGAAGCAAGGATGCAGGACTCAGAAACCAAACTGTTCTGTCAAAAAAGAAAATACTTAGCTCAAAAAATCTGTCAGACTTTCAACACTTTTGACAGCTTCCATATTCAATGCATACAAAAAAGACTAAGATGAATGCAATCAAAGCATCCAAAATATTTCTTTGACATTAAAAATCCCTAATTTGGTATAATAGCCTTAAATAATTCACACATCTCTTTTATGTAGGTCTCCCTATCTTGGTTGTTCTTTAGAAGAAACATCTTCATTAAAGTAAACAAAAATAAACTTCTTATACTGGATAGCATTAGAAACTGTCCTTACATACAGTACAAAAGTATGATAGTACTTTAATGACTTTAAAGATGAACAGCATATTTTAAAATATGCTGAAAAATAGCTGTCTTTTAAGCACAGAAATATCAAGTGTGTTCATCTGGTATTAGGACTGTCATTTCTTGTGACAGGAGGAATTTTTCTCAGCATCTAAATGAAATGTCTATTGATGGTCATAATTACCCAAACCTTGAAATTCAGCCATAGTTGTTATAAGGACATTGCTTTGTAAGATATTTGCTGTTAATTTGCAATCTTCTGTTCTTTAATTTAATTAGAAATCCACATGTCTGACATCATTCTAGTTGAAAAAGAAAAATCACATGAAACTGGATTATTAATATGTTGCTGATTTTTTTTACCATTTGGAAAGCTGCAAACAGCATAGAGTTTATGAACTCTCAGTAAATTCAACAGAAGAGTTTTAGGTCAGACATAAGCAATCTAAGGAAAGACACCTATCCAAATTTATAAAAAAAATAAAAGGCCATATTTTCTTGAATTTGTACTGAAGGTACACTTAAAAGATTTGAACTGAGATTTAATCATCAGTAGTGACTTCCTAGGAGACATTTTTCAAGACAACTAGAAGAATGAAGAATGAACATAGTTAAAAGGTAAGAACTTTCTAATAACCAGAAACTATCCTATCACACTTTTGTTATTTGTACAGTTTAGATCAAAGCAAAAATACATGACTGGTCTTTTTTTTTGTTACTCCTATAGCATTCTTGCTTCATATCTGTTTTGACTTTAAACTCTACTTTTCTTGTTGGGAAAAACTGACAGCTGGATCTTGTCTTTCTGTCTTGCAGATGACATGCAACCGTGTACCTTAGTATCCCAAGGAACAAGGCTAGACCTACAGGAACAGAAGGTATGACACAAAGTACACAGAGAGCCAGAACCTCAGATACCTCCTTTACACTCTCTGGACAAGAGGATTGTTCTCTATGAGAAATGCCATTAAGCAGAGTTGAAAAGGTGTCTTGTTTATTGCAGAATTTTCACATGCCTGTAAGATTTTCCAAACCCTTAAACAATAGTTTTTAATCGCCCACCAAGCTAGTATTCCAAACAAGCTCTTCTCTCATTAAATTCATATATATATTACTCTACATTTTTATGGAAGCAGAACTCTGAGACACACTTTAGAAATTACACTATTTGTACAAAATTTTTTTTCAGACCTTCCGTTCAGCATTCGGTTGGACAACAAAGATTTACACTAAAGAGTTTTGTTTGTTTCTAGAGACATATTTGCTTTTATATAGGTTACTATTCCTCATCTATCAACTTGTAGGTGAGATTACTTAATATGTGCAGTTCAAAATCTATTTTATTGATAGCCATAGTTGAGTCTGGATCTAGCTTGACTAATTTAGGAACTCAGGCGTTTTGCAGCTGCAGAGAGCATTGCTCTCTCCACAGCTTTCTTACTGGCTACACTCATGTGCTTGGCACCTCAGAAAAATGCAGCTTTTCCTGCTCCACCTAGGGTTAGGGTTACACTTAAGTTAGGATTCAGAAAACCACAAAGCACTTCATATGCATATTTTATTGGGAAAGTACTTAAAAAAGCTGCAGGATTCCAATTATATTTTATCACTTGCCTATACATGCCCACAATAACAAGATTTTATAATAATATTACTGTGATCCCAATACATGTGGAGCTGGTCAGTGTTATACACACTGTAGGCTCCAATACTTCTCCTTGGAGGAAACTCTACTGGAGAGAGAATACTTAAAACCAAGAAATTTCAGGAGTGTGATGGTATTGGAACATAAATGCTGATAGGGATTGCACTTAGGTATCGTGCTTAAATGTGTTTCTTAATGAAAGCCTTAGGACTATTCATTCCATGGTTACACTTATATGTCCTTTAGTACTTACTTTGCTACTGCATAAATATATCTGTGATGATTATTTCACCTTTGTCTGGCTGGAACACAATAATAAATGCCCATCACAAGATTGGTGGTAGTGTTTTTATTTTACGGACACCTGCAGGATCGTTCTCCACAGCATATGGAGGTAGCCAGGAGCCTATGACAGGATGTATTTGTGATTGAGTCTAAATGTATCCCACGATACCAAAAGTTTTTGTTGCCTAAGGTTGCTCACTGACTTATCATCAGATCAAGCTTAATTCAGTCACCAAGAGATGAATGCAGTTTTAAAATTCAAGAAGCCTCAGTGACACCTTGGTCTGTCCAGAGTGTTCTTTCATTTCTCCAAAGTATGCATTTTTCTGAATGAGGAATACAGGTTGGTATCTAAGGATAGCAATAGCTATCAAATGTAATTTAAAACTCAAAATATTTTAACATCTTTTGGAATAAAGAGATTGTGTTTTGTCCAGCAGAGGGAGACCTGAGTTTAAGACATATGTAATACAAACATGAAGCATAACACAGAAACACATTCTTTCACTCAAATGTATCAGATATAGATTTTAATTTATAAGAAATAGTACTCTATATTATATAGACTATTAAGTGTAGGCAAAATATGAAGTTAATCAGACTTAAAACCATATCATAGTGCTTGATACTGATGTAGAATTTGTAGCCTTCATCCCACTTGAAGTCTGATACTATGGAAATAAAAGACAACACAGCCAAGCAAAAATAAAATCAAATTCAATAATAAAATAAAATAAGCACAGTGTGTTTTGGATGAGGAAACACCTGCCACCAGTTTGCACTCAGGAAAAGGTGAATGGAAACCTGGAAGAAGCTCTCTGTAGAGACTGCCTGGTCTTTTTTTTAGAGTGATCCTGTAAATCATGACTTCAGACAAGAAACCCAGTTCCTGGACAAGCCTGTTCCACCCTCATCTCCCTGTTTCAGAAGCGAAGAAATTCATCACTCATTGGCTACTTCAAAAGCAGTCTTAAAGCTACAGGCAGCGATTTTTGACCTCAGTGCAGCTTATCTGGCACAGTGCATTGTTCAAGGGCTACTCAGATTCACAGCTGCAATAGAAAAGAGACACTCAGTAAGCAGTCTTGGGTTTCCTTTGTCATACACACAAATTATATGCTTTGGGGATTACTGCATTATCGAGATGGTTGCGTAACAGAGTTCTGAGCAATGTTACAAACCAGTAAATGATCTGCCAGGTATGAGAAGAACAAGCAGAACCAGCACAGGCTTAACACAGAGAGGGAAATGGCAAATCTTCCCATGAGAGAACTTGAAAGTAAACATGAAAAATATTGTACCTTACCCATATATTCTCTGCTTGTTGTGTTTTAATTATTTGTTCTGGTGTTGTCAGCCTTCAGAAGAAAAACCTGGTGTAAGAGTCAGAAAAAGATCAAGTGGCTGACCAAAGACTAAAGGAATAGTCCATAACATATGATGTCTACTCAGCAATAAAAACTAAGAGAAAGAAGGAGGAAGAGAGGGCATTCCTAACATACAGTGCTTGCCTTTTGGAGCAACCACTATGTGTCCTGAAGTCCTGATTCACAGGAAGTGCTGTACAACACCTGCTGATGGGAAGTAGAGAATAAAATCTTTTGGTTTTCATTTACATGACCCTTGCTTTTGCTTTAGTAAACTGCATTATCTCAACACAGAAGGTATTTTTCCCTCTTATTTTCTTCCCCACTGTCCTGCTGAGTACAGGAGTGTGGCAAGCACATTTTCTGCTCCCTCAGGAAATTTTCATAGAAGAGCAGAGAGGGAAGGAGAAGGAAACAACTTCTATTTCTGTCCCTTGTTTTTCCATGTGGAATGCATTGGAGAATTGTTTACCTGAGGTGATTAGCTCATTGGATTCTGGTGAGCATTATTTGGCTCTCGTGGCCAATCACGACCACCTATGTCTGGACTCTCTCTGAGGAGAGAGTCACAAGAGAAGTTACAGTTAGTAGTTAGATATGGTAGTTAGAAGTTAGGATGTAGTTTTAGTATCTCCTCTTTAAATAATATATTAATGTATTGTAATATAGTTATAATAAAGAAACTATTCAGCCTTCTGAATTGGAGTCAACATCTCTTCCCATCTCAGGTTCACCTGCATTTTTCCCCGCGACAGGGAAGTGATAGAGGAATTTGGTGGGCAGCTAGTATCCAAAGTCAACTCACCACAGTCGTTTTTCGCACCCAACACGGGGCTCAAGATAACAGCAGTTTTGTACTAAGTGTGCTGTAGCTATAGCAGGTATTACATGGCAAGCTCCTGTGCAGGTCAGAGCTTGTTAGCTGTGCTGTTTCTCTCTTTATTTTGTGAACATGTTAATACAAATCATGTCTCTGTGTTTTGCCCTGGAATTGCTGGCCTTGCTGTGCTGTATCTGCCGTGTGGAGACGATGAGGGAATACATCTCTCCTACCTGGGATTGATGTGGATGGTTTATTAGTCGGGCTCACATGGTCCTTGTTCACCCTCACGTAAGTTTTCATGCTAATAATTAACATTGTTAGCATATTATGGAGCTTGTGGAATCTAGTGTCATCCTGGTATCAGAGAAGACAAATTTTGGATGAGGCAAAACTGTAATGTGCCCTGAAGTGATCGTCCCTAGATGGCAGGGTGTGTGGAAGGATTTGGGCAGATTCCCAGGATAGTTATCTCTGCCCATAACCCGAGACTTTACACCTGAACAGACAAATTACTCTAGCAGACTGAAAGTCAGCAGCTTCTAGCACTGTACTGGAGCCTGGCCTGTGCCCAGTGAGCCACAGTTCAATATTGTCAGATGACTGTAGTTGAGGCAGGGACACAAAATGTGTTGGAGGGCACCATGGTTGAGATAGAGATCCAAACAATGACAATAATTGTGAAAAAGTTGACAAGGAGAATAATGGATCCATATCATCAATTAGAAAGTGGGCAAGAAAAAGACGAAGGGTTTTACCAAGAAGTTGTTTTTTTCAACAAAGAAATTGGAGGAAGGAGTGAGAGAATTCGAAAAGAAAGAGGAAACAATACAGTCTCTGGCCCATCAGAACTTTGAGACATGCTAAAAGATTACAGCCACAGCCCAGGTGAGTGGATTTCTGTCTGGCTGCTTCAACACGTGAGTGCTTCAAGCCAGGGAACAGACAACCCTACCAGAGGGCTTGTGACACTGCATCTGGTGGTCAGCAACATAAGCGAGATAATCAGGGACATCAAGATCAGATGTGGCTGAGGCGGTCGTGTATTGGTGGAATTTGCATCCTGAGGAATATGAATCAGGTGAGGAGTAAAGTTAGGTCCTGAACTCTATGAAAGCAGACTTCCAGCTCTTCAAGGAAATAGTCAATAAGATCCTCTGGGAGACTGCCTTCAGGGACAAAGGAGCCGAAGAGAGCTAGCAGATTTTTAGGAAGGCTTCCATAGAAAGCAAGAGGTATCGATCCCCAGGAGCAAGAAATCAAACAGACAAGGCAAGAGACCAGCAAGAATGAGTAGGAAACTGCTGATCAGACTAAAGGGAAAGAAGCAAGTCCACAGATAGTGGAGAAAAGAACAGGTAACCTGAGAAGATTATTGAGATAGGTTGTACAGGGATGGGGTGAGGAAGGCCAAGGTAAAGCTGGAACTGAACACGGCAAACAACACAAAGAATAACAAGAAGGGCTTCTATAGGTATGTTAACCAGAAAAGGAAGGTTAAAGGTAAACTCCGAACAACAAACCATGATGGAAAACTGGTAACAATGGAGGAGGAGAAAGCTGAGGTGCTCAAAGACTTTTGCCTCAGTCTCCAATCCAACCTCTCTTCCCACACCTCTTGAGTTGAGGGACAGCAGGATCAGAACTGAGGGAACAAAGTCCCTCCCACTGTAAGAAAAAATCAGGTTCATGACTATCTTAGGAATGTGAACCTAAAGTCCATGGGACCCAAGGAGATACATCCCAGAATCTTGACAGAACTGGCTGGTGCAGTTGTCAAGCGACTCTCCATGGCAGTCAGGTGAAGTCTCAGATGNGCAACTTTGTAGATGACAAAAAGCTAAGTGGTGCTGTTCACACATCTGAAGGACAGGATGCAATTCAGTGGGATCTGGACAGGCTTGAGAAGTGGGCCCATGGGAATCTCATGAGATTTAACAAGACCAAGCACAAGGTGCCACACTTGGGTCAGGGCATCTCCCAGTATCAATACAGGCTGGATGGGGATGAACAGATGGAGAGTAGCCCTGGGGAGAAGGACTTGGGGGCTGCTGATGGATGAGAGCCTGGACATGACCCAGCAAAGTGCACTTGCAGCCCAGAAAGCCAAATGTGTCCTGGGCTGCATCCAGAGGAGGCTGGGAAGTGCATTCAGGGAGGTGATTCTGCCCCTCTACTCTGCACTGGAGAGAGCCCACCAGGAGTGCTGCATCCAGCTCTGGGGTCCCCAGCACAGAAAGGCCATCAACCTGATGGAGCGAGTCCAGAGGAGGCCATCAAGACAATCAGAGGGATGGAGCACCTCTCCTATAAGGAAAGGCTGAGGGAACTGGAATTTTTCTGCCTAGAGAAGAGAAGGCTTCAGGGTGACCCAACTGTAGCCATGCAGTACCTGAAGGGAATCTACACGAAAGATATAGAGAGACTTTTGACAAGGGCATAGAGTGACAGGACAAGGGGGCTTCAAATTGAAAGAGAGTAGGTTTAGATTAGTAGTTAGGAAGAAATTCTTAACTGTGAGGATAGTGAGACAGTGCAACAGGCTGCCCAGAGAAATTTGGGATGCCTCATCCATAAGATGGAGCTAGCACGCCCATAGTGCTAGTAAGTATAAGTGCAGTAGGCTTACATACAGCAACCACCTGTGGGCTGAAGCCCGGCGTCCTGGGAGGTGGCTGGATCATCTGCTGATGGGAAGTAGAGAATAAAATTTTTGGGATGTTTTTACTTTTGCCTGCACACATGGGATCTTTGCAATTTAGATTAGATATTAGGAAGAAAATTAATTATTCCAAGACAACGTGAGAGACAATTTAATAATCTTGCTGGAGCTATTGACTGACATTTTATGTTGTTGCCAGTAAAGAATCACACTTTACATGAGAATTCCAAGTGTTTTTCTTTTACAGGATTCGAAAGGATTTCACAAACCATGCCAGAAAAACTGCTCAGCTGTTGGCTGCTGCTGCACTTCCTCCTTTACTCTCCTCATACTGATAGGAAGAATGGAATCCCCACCCACACAAGTTTTCAACCTACTTGTGCCTGAAGATTTAAGTTCCTGCATAGTTATCAATACAGCCAAGGACTGAAGACATTTAAGCAGGAAAAATTCTCTGGCAAGTTTCTTTTTCCTTCATTTTTTAAAGATTTCTTGAGTGACTGCCCAGCAACCAATCCAACATCTCACTCCGCTCAGCTGAATCTGTATGAAATTGCTGTGAGTAAACAAGAAAACTAAAGAAAATATTCTAGCCATATTTGCTGTTGGGATTGAAATGTCTTTTTTTCTAGATGACATTTTTAGTTGAGATTATTTCTATAGCCTCCCCTTAAGCACAGCTTTCTTCTGACCACACTCTGGAGCTCTGAAAGTTATGCTTAAGAGGTCTCCCTGGGAGAAATTCAGAAATCAATAACTAGTTATTGTAAAACTGACTGATTCACATAATTAAAGTCTAACAACCTTTAGTTAATGATCAATCTAGTTCAGGTTATTTATGGGCAACATATTTCAAAACACAGCAAAGAGTTCCAAGAGTGCTAAGATACAGGAACGAAACACAGAAAAGGTCTGCAAATATTTTTTGTAAGTATAAGGCACAAAGGGTGTTGGCAGGCGTTTCTGTTTAATTTCTCCACAGAGGAAGGGTGAGGTCCTGTACGCTGATTTAATTGCCAGCTGTTATTCTCTGCCTTCCTTTGAATCACGCCACTGATTACTTTTTTTTGCCTTTAGAAGCCCTCATACGGACCATCAGAATTTTACATAAATGTGTTTGATACGAGAATAATGACTTTCTTCTCTTCTTGTATCTGAGTAAACAGAGTGATTTTTAGAGACAAAGAAAACTACCACAAGCAATACACCATGCATTTCTGAAAATGAGACCCGGCTTTAAGGCGTCTATATATGGATCCAGATAGGCCAAATCATGGCCAAAGAAATCAGAGGACATGGAATTTGGTCAATAAGAGAGACCTCCAGATGAGTAAATTCAGATTTCTTTTCAGAGCAGCCATGTTAATTCTAAGCCTTTTTTCATGCAGTTCTCATAGGCCATGGATAAAATGAAAGATTTGAGTCTGGAAGAGACAATGATTCGACCTGAGTTGTTTGAAGTGGATGGTGTTCTACTCACAAAACCAATTGCCAGCATTTGGGACCAAGTGTGGAAGTTCAAAGCCAGGCCTGATGATGTGCTCATCGCAACCTATGCAAAAGCAGGTTGGTGAGGGTAGGAAACAGAACAGAAAAGTTAGGCATAGTGCTTATTGTTGGGATTGAGATATATGTTTTTTTCTATTGTGACTGATATTTGTTTAACTCCAAACTAGACATATTTTAAAGACATGAAGCTGTGTCAGCTGTGACTAGTAATGTCTATCTTCTTTGGCAGTTGCAACAACCATCTGTTTGTTACTACTGAAGTACAAATGGCCAAAATACAATGACCTATAATTTTTACCTTTAATTGAGATTATCTACACTTATATTAATGGTGACAATAGGAGTTTTCCACCAATATGTAGTGATTTAACAATGCCTAGAAAGAAGTGATCATTACTAAGAAATAATAGAAACTAACTGTATAACTATGGAACATATTATGTATTTGGGGAATGATTTTTTGTGTAAACTAGTAGTGATTTATGAAAATTGATTAATTCTTTAAAATAATCAAATTCATTTAATAATTTTGGCCAACAAAATCAAATACTACCATTAATATTAGCTATCTGGCATTTTACTCAGTCACCGGACAATATTTCTCCTCTTCATCAAACCCTTTATGCTTACTACACAAGAAAACAATGAATAACAAGCATCAATATTAATTCTGTATGAATAAAAACATGTACAGTTTTGGAGATTCAGGGACAGATATGGGAGAGTTTGATCATCATAAAAATAATTATTTGAATTAGCAACAATTTTTAAGGCTTTTTTTTTTGTCAGTAGGGGAAAAATGTTTTTAACAAAAAAACTCACCATTAGTTTTGTAAAACCTGAAAGCTTTTGATTTACTACCTGTATACTAAAGGCAAAACCACATTATTTTATCCAGCTGGGATTAAAACCTTCCAGCCACTGAACTGAAAATAAATAAAGTTAGGATTTCATTTGACTTTATGTCATATCTGTGTGAGATGCACAACACAAGCATCTTAAGAAGGGCTGAATCTCCTGCCTGCATTGCTTTCCAATTTATCCCTGAGCCTGTTCTCTAGCTGACCTGCCACAGTACCTCAGAGGAGATGTGGCTGACACAGAGATGACATCTATAAAAGAAAAGAGACACATGAGATACACTATACTGTAACTCTTACAAATGTTGCAGTCACTCAGGCAGATGAAATGTTGTACAGACCTTCATTAACGTATTTCAAATGGAAACTTTGCAAATACTGCCACTTTTTTATATTTTCAAACTGTATGAAATTTTAACTCACTTGAAGTTCAGGTATTGCATTTTTTTTACTCAAATTCACTATGAACACAAAACTGAAATACCTAAATTTTTGTGAGGGATTAAAGGAGGGAGTTTCATTCCTCTGCAAATAATATTCTCCCGACAATAGTGAGTTTATCCCAGTGGTTTTTTCAGTACTGGTGTGGGGACTTATTTCTTTAGGCAAGAAGAAGTCTGTCTAAAATGGAATCCCTGAACTGAGCTTTTAGAATTACCTTTGTTGCTTAATTAGGCATTTTGCCTGTATTATACTCTTTTTCCATTTTGTCTATTATTTTCTATTCTATTCTTTCCTCCATTAGCACAGAGTCCATCCTTCTGGCTTTCAGCTCTCTAGTAGAAGAAACTCTTGTCTATCCTGGAGGGAAACATCTAAACACTTGACATTTTCAGGTACCACATGGACACAGGAGATAGTGGATATGGTTCAACAAAATGGAGATACTGAGAAGTGTAAACGTGATACTACTTACAAACGCCACCCTTTCCTCGAGTGGTTTTTGCCAGAGCCTCCATCTGCACGTTACTCAGGTGAATATTATTTGTATTTTAAACAAAATGAAACAAAACAAGCACATAGTGCTGATGCCACAAGTTTCATAGAAAAGGTCCCACTTGCTTTGTTCTTGAACTAAGCACCATTTTGGCTATTAAGGACCAGTTCAGGTGCTTTAATGTAAACATCTAGTGTTACTCAAGGTGCTGCAAGGCTGGCAGATAGGATTGCTTCAGGTGCTACTGAAGACCATGACGTTTTGGAGTGGTATCTGAAGCTATGTTTGATACTACACAGTATCTAAACCAGCAGCAGAAATGTATAAAATGGCAACATGGGGGCAATTGAATGCTATTCCATAATTACAGGCTGTATGGAAGACAAACCTATGTCATGGACGTATCTCCAAAAGGTACATAAGGTTTTCAGTGGTTTTGCTACTGTTTCAAGGAACTGCTGCTCAGCTCTAGGTTCTAGTCATCTAAACAAGCTATGGAACATTCAAGCAACCAGCAGGCTTCTCTGGCTTGCCGTTTCTTACAAAAGTCTCCCTCAGTGAGGGCTCCATTTTCACACAAATCGTTAAGTCAGACTCTCACATCTGAAGCTAAAAAGCTTGACTAGCTCTGCAGAAGTGCTACTTTTTCTCTTTTAAACTAGACTGTGTTGACACAGAGAGAGAGAAAAAAATGACAGATGACAGAGAATGATAGATGATGACAGGGAAAAAATTATGGAGGTCATGACAGATGTTTAAAAGGGAAAGAGGAGGAGATAATACATCTCCAAATATCACCAGATATTCCCAAGTAGTCCCATATATCCATAGCTACTGAAAATCCACTGTCATTCTCCTAGTTTCTCTTTATGTGCTATCCACAAAGTCTAGTCAGCCATCATATTCTTGTATCCTAGAAAGAAACTAAAATTTCTTACCTGTAAGGTGGAAGGAGACCACTAAATATTGCAAAAGAAAAACTTTGGTTGGATAAATAGAAATCGGTATTTATCATTATCCCTTGGAAAGAAGGTATGGGCCCAAGAAAGCAAAAAGGTATAAATCTTTTCTACTCGAATACACAGGTCAAATATTCTCAAGAAATATTGAAGATGCTTATGTAATGTTGTATATGTTGCCCTGCTAGTAAGTGCTTTGGACATGAATGATCAATGCAAGGTGAACTGCTGGAAAGTCACAGTCACAATCACATGTGTGAGCATAGGAAAGAAGTGCTAGTGCAATTTGGAGAACAACTTTTCATAATTAAACATCCCACAGGTCTGGAGTTAGCTGAAGCCATGCCATCTCCACGAACAATAAAAACTCATCTGCCCATGCAGCTGCTGCCTCCATCCTTCTTGGAACAAAACTGTAAGGTAAGGCTGAAGAGCCTATTCTACCTCACAGACAAAGAAAGCGACATAAACCAGGGAAGAATATGTTTTCCAGAATCTCTGGGGAATCAAAAGGTCTTAAAAAATATTTTCCCTTTAATGTGCAAAGTCTGTGGGAATCTAAAGTCATGACTAAGTTACCTGAGCTGGATTTTAGAAAATGGCAGCTTCAAAGCAAAACCTCTTAAATCTCTACTAGCAGGCTCTAAGAGAAAATTCCGGGACATGCTCAATATCTATATTTGTTTGTGCAAGTTAATTTCTTTCTCTCTCTCTTTTCATATTGATAAAGATAATCTATGTGGCAAGAAATGCAAAAGACAACCTGGTGTCATACTACCATTTCCACAGAATGAATAAAGGATTGCCTGATCCAGGAACCTGGGAGGAGTTTGTGGAGAAATTCATGACTGGAAAAGGTAATTAACTGCAATCAGTTTGTTAAGAGATTTTGATAATTTTAAGAATGCATGACATGGATTTTTTAATTTCAGTTATGGTTTGAAATCCTGTGCAGACACTGTGGAAGGATATCTGCTGAAGGTGTTTCAGTTATAATTTTCCTTCATTCACAGGTTTTTATTATTACCTAAATGATTAAATCTATCCTTGTGCTCCCATGTTGAGAAAAACTAAAACCACTACTGTTTATTCTGTTATAATTCAGAAACACATATGACAATTTTCAGGCTTCATCTCTTCTCTCTGAGATTAAAATAAGCCATTTAATAAGGAACAATGGTTTTACTGCTTTTACTCTAACCTGATAAAATTTGAAATTTAAAAAAGAAGTGGAGAGTTAATTTTGCTAGAAATGTGCAGTGTGAATTTGAGATAAGGGAGTCTTTGTAGCTAAATTAATGTAAATCAGGCATCTGAACAAAGACAGTTATCTAACTAAGGGCAGGCAACCCCAGAAGCTGATTCTTCCCTTTCTAAACGAGGTGCTGATATCACAGGATATCTGAGAAACAAAACCTGGTCAAGTGGATGGCAGTTTACAGTTTGAGTCATTAAAGCTTCCTTAGGTCATTAATATTTTTGCCACCACGTAGACCCAGAGATACCACTGTCTGGACCAGCATGAGAGTCACATGTCCAAAGCAGACCTTATGTCTTGTGTTTGACCAGCTCAGCTTGGGAGCTATCTGTCCCAGTGCAGACATATAGAACATACTTAACTTCTGTCTTAGCTAATCATTTTGACACTTGCTTGAGAGAAGCAGGCATTTCTGATAGCATAGCAAATTTTAAAACCAGGTAGAATCATAGAATAATGCAGGCTGGAATGGATTTTTGTTGTCCATATGTTCCCAACCCCTGCCCTGCTCAAAGCAGGGCCAGTTAAGACAAGCCTTGTCCAGATGATTAAATGAATACTGGAAATGTGTGTTTCCATTGACTATAATGCATCTGCATTTGTTGCCCTCTAAAGTTACACATGAATCCTGTTTGGAGCATCCATAAACCTGAGGGATTAACAGCAAAAATGCTGTAATAAGCACAGAGCACAGCAGTGCTTATTATCACAGCCATACTGATTCAAAACCAGCTTGGAAATTCACAGGTACTGGTTAAGAGGCAAACTTGAGTGCCTCATGTGTTAAAGACACAATCAGCATTTATAGCTGCTGCTGCTGTTACTTCTTTTTCAGTCCTCTGGGGTTCCTGGTATGACCACGTAAAAGGATGGTGGAAGGCAAAAGATAAGCACCGTATACTCTATCTCTTCTATGAAGATATGAAAGAGGTAAAAGGCTGAACATATGTTTATAGAGCTCTGAAATCTGTATGTCTAGCAGATACTAACTACAAGCAACAGTTTTATATTATAATTCCAGTATCAGCAAACCATACAATAACCTGATCTTCTCTGTCTGAGAATTGCAGCTCTCACATGATGTTTGATTTCTTTGCTTTTCCTAGCTCTGTGTCTTATCCCATGTAATTGTCTCTGCAGAATCCAAAACGAGAAATTCAGAAGATTGCAAAGTTCCTGGAGAAGGATCTGAGTCAGGAGGTTCTAAACAAAATAGTCCATAATACCTCATTTGAGGTAATGAAGGAAAACCCCATGGCAAACTACACTAAAGACTTTCAAGGAATAATGGATCATTCCATTTCCCCATTCATGAGAAAAGGTACTGAGGTTTGTTACTAACATCAACTCTGTGTGGTTGTCATTCTGTTTTGAAATAAGCATTGAAGTACAAGTATCCAATAAGTTGTGGATAATGATCTTCAGGAAATACTGGTAAATCAATATTTTCTCTTTTTTTTGCTTTGCCATTTCTTAGGGACTGTTGCAGACTGGAAGAATCATTTCACTGTGGCACAGAATGAGAAATTTGATGAAGATTATAAGAACAAAATGTCTGACACCTCTCTTGTTTTTCGCACGGAATTGTAACTACTTGCAATTGAAATTTATGATCTTCAGCCTTTCCCATGTTACATATTTTGCTTTTCTTTCAAAAAATGCCAGTGTCCCTAAGATTCCAAGACCTTCCTTTCACACGTCACTGATTTTTCAGTACTGGGAGAGTGCCCAAATTATGCCAAAGTTTAAGTCTCCCTCAAGAAAATCATTCCACTGGACATTCCTCAGTCACCCCTACCACAGTAACTTTCAGCATTAATAAAAATATTTCAGACATGCTGTGGGTTTTGATCTTTGTAAAACTGCAGTTGATCTTGCTGCCATTTTCAAATCAAACTCTAACAGAAACTAGGAGCCAACAGGAAAAAAGGTGTTAAAAGAATGCAACAGGTTGTATGAACATTAATCAAGAAATAACAATATATAAATTTAAAGGTGGTCACGTATAAAGAGAGGAACAGAAGTGGACAAAGTAGAATAAATTTCATTTTCTCTCATTTTAAGTTGGACATAAGAAATGCTGTTGAAATGAAAGCAACATTTCCAAAAACACCAAACGCCCATTACTTCCTTTGATAAAAATTGCTGAAGGGCTATATGGAGGCATTTATTTACAGTCTAGCTGTGGGCACAGTAGTCCTTATTGCATCTCACATTTGCCTTCTGAACTGGATATCATAGTGTTCTCTTAACATTTGGAAAATTCTGAAAGTTGGTATGAACCAGGTAGAGAGTCAGTGCTGCAAATGCCATCTCCCTCTTCACTGTTGTAAAAGTGTTTATGAGTTACTTCATGTCATTGCCTTCTCCTTTACCTTACTCTTAATCAAATATATAAACATCTTGTTGAGGGCTCTTAGTTGCAATAGGGCCTGGTAGATACTGGAAAATAAAAACCATTTCTGCTTTAGCGTTAGTACCATAACAACAGCCTTGCTTTGAGCTTGTGCAAAATTAACTAAAGCAATTCATAACCCATTTAATTATAGGCAACTGTTACCAATCCGCTTTTGTATTTAAAGTACCATCATGGAGCTTGGCACACAAAAAAGGCCACAAAGACTTCCTGCTTAACTGAGTTTGCACTCTGAATGTTAGAGGGAACAGAATGTAGATTGCAGGAGCTAAAGGAAAGTAGTGTCTTACTGTCATTTAGTCTAGTTTAGTCAAGTTTAATACAAAAAAATGTTTGCTGGGGATATTTTCTCTTTGGCTCGTGAAGAGTTAAAAGCTAAAAAGCTGTAGCAATATGAGCAGCTGTCAAATGCAAAGCTCATTTCAGGCTACTTATTTAATCCACATATTGCAGTCATTAATGCAGCCATAAAGGGCAGCACATATCTAAAGTGAATGCAGTCATAAAGGGCAGCAATACGTTGCATCAATTTGAAAACAAACAAAAAGTTGGCTGTTAAATGTAGGAGTTACATTGTCCTGGCCCACAGAGCTTTCCCGCAAAATGTAGGAATCACTGAAACTGGAAGCATGTACTTACTATATTAGTGTAATTTTTTTTTTAAATACTTCAGGTCCACAGATTCCTGCCCACAAACAAAAAATGTCTCAGTAAAATGACTATCTGAGAAAAAATTATCTGTTAGAGGCACTGCTGTTCATCACAGCAAGGCTAAATACCAGCTTGAGGAGCTTTCTGCTACTTGTTTGGGTTTTGTTTATGATTAATTTGATTTACTGTCTCACTAGTATGAAGAAAAGGTGTTGCCTGCTCTTTCAGATATTTACACTCTCTTGGGTTGCTCTATGAAACCACATGAGTCAGCACAGTTTGTCAATGTAATCCTCATTCAGTGCCACAAGAGGTATCAGTAAATGGAAAACATGCTTAACTCAGTAGCTTGGTGACATTTTATGAGCAGTGCTGTACAAAAGGTCACACAGATGACCTGTTTGCTCTTCCCTTGAAATCTCAAAACTATCAGAAAAACAAAATGCTGACAGTGGCTGAAGCCTTATTTGTAAAGCGAGTTGCATAGCAACTGCAAGGATAGAGGCACCATATTATAAGGGACTAATATCACATTGAGAAAGTCACCTTTGCTCTCACTTCCTTAGGTAACTTTTCACCCAGCTGCAATTCAGCTGCTATAAACAACAGATAAAAAGTACCACAGGTCAGACTTCAGTCCTAGAATACAAAAGGGGAGAAACAAACACTTGATGTGTGGCTACAGAAGAAGTGGCTTTTCTTATGCAATTAATATTACTTTTCTATATATTCAGAGACAGGAATCTTAACTATTTTGACAAAATATAGCTGGCAGGATAGAAAATTGTGACTTTCTGCTATTTATGCTTTCTCAAGCCACCATAGCTGAGAGATCAACTTATGGATTCAATCATGATTTGCAAAACGTTCACTAGTGTAAAACTATGGGGAGTAGTTTATTGTTAACAGTGAAAATTATTTGACCTGTAGTTATGAAGAAAATTTGGTAAAAAGGTTAATTTGTTGTATGCATCCCTCAAAGGTCATAGATTCTACCATGGTTTGCTGTCTATTTTGACTGTATGTCAACAGAATTGTGCATATGCTTCTGGGCATATGCCTGGAGGGTGCCCTCATCTAGAGTGCCTTTAACTTCCATATCTTTAGGTCTGACAGTTGCTATCTACGGAAGAGCTTTAAATGATGTGTTTGTATATAGAGATTTTTTTACTAATGCCAACAAAAGTTGGTAAGAGACTTAATATATTTTTATGTAAGATACTGTAAATCAATGAACACCTGCAGAAGGAGATTGTATGTGTACAGCCAAATTATTTCAAATAATTTAAACTATTGTTACACTTCTGATGCAAACACGACTCTGTTTACTGTGGAGATAAAACTATACAGAAATATATTAGACATAAGTCCTAAAAATGCATCCATGCTTTATTTTCATCCAGTATCTAGATGCACAGTTTTACTAACCTTCTCAGATGCAACATCTTCAATGTCAGTTTAACAAGATTTGTGTCAGTTTAGCTAATGCGATCCCACAGCAACTTCTTTCTGCTTGTTTCTTCTTTTAGAAGTAAGTGCCCCTGCTGGGTTTTGATAGTACAGAAACTTTGTTATTCATCTCTAAAAAATGTTTCAGGGTCAGTGTTGATTAACATGTTAACCGTTCATGTGGTTCTGTTTTGCAGCTCTGTATTAACAACTACCAAAACAAACCCTCCCATGGGAATGACTAAAGATTCCTGCTTCAATACAGACTGTTTAAAAGACACTGCTGTATTAATCCTAGAATAGCCATAATCCCCCTTGAGCCTGGCTGTCAATAGCAGCTAGGGAAGACACTTTACCTTCACATAGAATGCAACCATTTGTGAAAGAGAATGAAAAAAGCACAGAGCTCCAAAAAATTTAAGAAAGAAACAGCGAAGGCAGCTGTTCTATCTTCCTAGCTAGCATTCAGAGACAGAGGGACACTGCTTTCCTTTCCACTAATCTAACTAGATGATCTGCTTCATACTTAAACTGAAAGTTTCTGTTTCTCCAGTTAGGAAAACAGACCATGCAGAGGAAGATTTTATGGAATTTGTCCTATCCATACAGGATATGGATATCATACGTTATATTAATGGTTTACATCAACATGCTCACAAAGCATTTTACCTTGACAACAAGGTTAATTATTAATTCTGGCATTTTTCAGAAGTGCATTAACATATTTTAAGCCTGGACTGAAGCTTTCATTTCCCTCACATCCTCAAAGAATGCTGCAATGTCTGTCTCAGTGTAGGCTGTAGGTGAGCCTAGAGGCACACTGAAAGTGAGAGTTAAGCCCTTCATACTTCTAAGATGCAGCCAAACTGTGCTGCCAGACTGAAAGTAATGGGCTTAGACTGGATAACAAACAAGGCTCTGCCTGCCCTCCAGACCAAGCACTGTGTAGGTAGATCAGGAAAGCCATCATTCAGGAGCACCCTGTGGTTAATGTCAAAGAAGCAAATTACTCATGGATTGTTTTGCAGAAGGGCTTTGGCATAGGCTGCTGCAAGGGCAGTTGGTATCTATCAGCTGTGTGTGCTCAGACTGCCTTCTGAGCTGAAGGCTCACAGTCGAATTATATCCATCTACCATGACTGTGAAGAGGCATCATGTCGATAGTAAGCTACACTGGGCCCTGCTCTGGTACAGGCAATATAAGTACAGGTAGAATCTTAGGTCAGGCACCTAAAAATTAAGGTAACTAATTTTTTATTTGTTAAAATTGGGCCTTTTGATTCACAGTAATTTGTTATTGTACCAATATTACTCAGCTACACTTGCTACTATCTCTGTGTGCAATTAAAGGTTCTTCATGTTCTGCTAACAGAACAGCCTTTTGTAGACAGACCTCATCCCAGGTGTGAAAACAAAATGGTTCCTTGTGTGGGTTTTACATTAATCTATCAAAAGGCTTGTTGGCCTTTGCTGGTAAGAACACCAAACTACCCACCTCTGTTTCCTATTAGAGTTTAAGACCAGAATTAAGGACTATGTACACAGTCTATTTTTTTAACACCTAACCAAATCCTACCTCACACAAAATGGTACTGAGATAAATAACTCTTTTTTCACTGTACCATTCCACTCCTGTGGGAATGTACTGAACCTCAACCCTACAAAATGGCCATAGTCAGCCAAATAACTTGCAGTTCATGTACTTTAAGTTTACAAACAGAGGAGAATAGTTAACATACTATAAATTCATATGCTGTTTTCCTTTATATTAACCTGGCATGTAAAAAAGGCATAGAAGCAGCTCAAAGCAAGAACTCTGACTGGCCCAGCATGGGTCAAAACTAAGGGTCTGCAATCTTCAGAAATTGTTGCAAAGACAGATTCTACAGTAGCAAGTATTTAAAGCATCTGCTCCTTTATGCCGAAAACACATTCCCCAGTAGCAAAATTACAGGCATTTTCTCATTCTGTGCTCTTCAGAAAATTCTTGCAGGTCTAATAATTCCAATGATAGTGAACAAGCATTTGTAGCCTGCCTTGATGAAAGGGCTAATTACAGCCCCGTGGGACTTGGCTGCTCAACGAAAGAAGAATTGAAAATTTGTTATGCTCTGCCCCAACACATCTCATAAATCTCTGGCAATCTTGTTTTACACAGACAATGCTATTTAAAAAGATGAATTAATTATCTTTTACATAGATAATAAAATCATGGGATATATGGACTATGTAAATTATTCTTGTTTTTCTCATTTATCTTGTCTCAAATTAGCTGCACTTATTATTATGTATCAGGTTACTGTCTCCTTCTAGATAGGTAAGACACAATTCATAAATTGTTTAAAAAAACTTTATCAGACAATTGCAGGTACAAATCAACATTTTTCCTCACAAAATTCAGAGCAACTTGCACTTTATTGTAACAAACTGAAACAATCAACAGTCAAAATCCTCAATCTTTTTTCTTATAGTTATTCTAGAAGCTTTTAAAATTCTTCTATCATTCCCTAACCAGGATTCTTTGCAATTGCTGTTGCAATTCAGGACCAGAATGAAAGACTGTTAAGACAATCTCAAACGTACAATATACCTAAACTCTGTTACATAAAATAGAGGGAGGGCTGAGTGGTCCCTAGCCAGAATCAGCTACAGAAACCCTGCAATGAGTTAGCCAGTAGTTCATTGTCTTCAGTACTAACACCTCTGAAAACTCTTTTGTGTCTGCCTTGGATGAGCTCCAAAATCAATTCCCTCGTAGGTTAAATAATGAGATGACCCAAGAGCTGGTACATAATACATAATGTCTGAAGATAGGCAGAAGGAACAAATTTGCATGAAACATTGTTTTCTCGGTGGTTTCCCAAAAGAGAAGGATAGTTTACTACAGTGTTCTTCCCAAATATTCAAATTCATTTGGAGGCTGACCTCAAAGCACAGAGCCATGCAGTGTGGCATAGTTTGGGGTGAAAAGCTTCTGCTATGGAATGGTTTTGGAAGGACTCTGTCTCAAAAGGCTCTTCTTGAAATTGTGTGAAATCCCCATGTTAGATCAGAGCAACACAGGCATAGGTAACCAGTTCAGACTACCTCGATGTGAAAGAGGAAGGAAAGAATAAATCTGTTTAATGTCCTCTGGAGCTTCTAAAAAGTTTAATAATAGAAGCAATGAAAAAACACTGTGAGCACAGTAACCTCTGTGAGCATGGAACCATGTGCTCCTGCTACAGTTGTGTAGCTGCACAAAGATACATATATATATATATGAATATATATATAATGGACAGTGAATGCCTTGGAGGCGGAAAAAAAAATAAATACTTTCTTAGGTATATGTGAAGAACCTTTCTGCTTTTTGTCACTATTTGCCATTTGAATTTTACAAGAAGAATGACAGTAAGCAGATTTGGAAAAATGCTATTATTCTTCCGAGACAAGCATTTCAACAAATGACTCTTCTTTTTTATAAAAATACATATTCTGTCATGACATTATAATTAATTCGGTGATATTCAGTATTCACCTAGTGAACCATAAACAGAATAATATGCCTAAATTGTTTTTCCCAGGCAACTTTTCATTAAAAATCAATTACTTATCATGAAATGTGAAAAATTATTCAGGCACTACCAAAATGCATGCATGGTTACAATGAAAAATGTGTGCCCTTTAAAGTAGGTATTGTTCCCCTCAAACAGGCATAAAAGGTCTCTTTAAGAACATGTAATTACAAGCCATAACACCCAGGCTCTGCTATTTGCTCTGGTAGTCCTTCACATCCATTTTTGAATTTAGAGAATCATGGAATTGTTAGGGTTGGAAGGGACCTCTGGCGATCATCTCATCCAACCCCCCTGCCAAGGCAGGGTCATCTAGAGCAGGTGCCAAAGAATGCAGCCAGGTGGGGTTTGAATGTCTCCAGAGGGAAACTCCACAAGACCCCTGGACAGCTGTGTCAGTGCTCTGCCACCCTTAAGTAAAGAAGTTCTTCCTCATGTTGGGGTGAAACTTCTTGTGGTTTTATTTAAGGCCATTGCTCCTGGTCCTGTCACTGGGCACCGATGAAACGTCTGGCATCATCCTACTGGCACCCACATTTATTTGATAAATAGTTTAAATCAATTTGTGTTTCCATCAATGTATTAAAAACTGGGTCTTAAATCGCTACGTTTCTGCACGAGCACATCACTCTTCACCTCACACTCTCCTTATGGTGGCAGTGAGACACGCGTCTGCAGCATTGCTTTGCCCTTAGGAGCCCTTCAGGAACAGGCAATAGCGGGGTGCACTCGTGTTGCAGCCGTACCCCTTCCCCCGTTTTCTAAGGCGGAGAACACGAGGTCTGCAGCGATACCCACTACCCGGCCCAGGGCCCGCGGCCTGGGCGGCGGAGCCCACCTGGAGCAGACCCTCGGCTCAGCCCCGCCCGTCCCCCGGGGCGGTGCTCCGTGACGGACAGGCCGAGCCCGGCGAGCCCGGCGTGCTGGGATGACGGAGGCGGAAGCGGCTCGGGGAGGATGTAGCGGCGCTGGCAGCGGCTGTGGCGCCGCGATCTCCCCGCCCCTGCAGCCGGCCGGCCCCGCCATGGAGGTAACGCGGCGGGCGGCGCGGCTTGGGCAGAGGGGCCGCGGAGCCCTCGGGGTCACGGCAGCTGGGGCGGGTGCGGAGGGGGCGGTGTGTGACCTTGGCATGCAGCACGGGGGACTGGGGAAGGTGCGGACCAGCCCCTCCCACGCCGCGGCTTCCTTCCCTTCCCGCGGTGACGGGCGGAGAAGCCCTTGGGCCGCTGGGCACCTTTGCCGCCGCCTCGCAGCCCCCGCGGGTGGCGCAGCCCCGGCGGGCGGCGGCTGTGAGGGAGGCCGGGGGCCGGGGGTGGGAAGAGGGGCCCTGCCGCTGCCTCTGCCTGTGCCCTGCGGAAATGCGAGTGCCGGTGCGGGCTGCAAGGGGCTTGTTCAGTGCCCCTCCTGCTTAGAAGGTGGGGATGTCGCCCTGTTGGCACGGGCTGGGGAGGACGGGCAGCGCTGACTCGAGGGGAGCGACCCTCGGGTGACACACGGCCAGGGCGTCGAATGGGTACTGTGTGACAGCACCCACGGGCGAACAAGGGTTCCTTTTCCACTGAGGTGACCCGATGTGTTAACAGGACGTCAACTGTGAAACACCTACCAACGCAAACAAATAAAACCACTGAAGTGTCTGTATCTAGTGTAACTTCTATAAAAACCAAGGCAAATCCAAAGGCAACATTGAGGAATTTTAAGTTCACACATTAAATTAACTCTCCTGGTAGTGTCTGTGCTGCTCGTGTGCCACATTCTTATAGAGGTTCAGTGCCACTGTTGGTTGAAGCAATCACAAGTCAAAATGTGTTTTGATGTGACTTGGTACACTTAGGGTTGGTGATGTCTAATAGTTGCACACTGCTCAGAAAATTGCTGTTCATGATGGCCACTACTGCCACAGTTCACAGCAAAGGCTAATATATTGCATTTATGCATTGGTTAGGCTTTCTAAGAGTATGTTAAGCTGTTGCAAAAGTAAGGGATAGATAGTAGTTAAAATACATAGAACATCTTGAAGTGTGGCATGGAAACCCCTTAGTGTGGGGGGTAAAGTAGGCTTGAAATAAAATCTAAAAAAAGAATGTGTGAATGTGTTTGTCTCTATATATATATATCAGTAAACTATGGAAGCATCCAGATTTCAGAATGGTGGACTAGAAACCATGCAGGATTGTATTGGGCTTAAAAGCATACTTAGTAGCTGCTGGCTTACAGCTCAGATGCAACTAATCAAGAAAAGTTCAGGATTTTTTGGTAGCTTATCTTCCTCATTTTTCTTTTAACTCAAGTGAGTGAAGCCCTCTACATGAGCTGCCTCTGGTTTCTGTTACCAGAACAGCAAAACTGGATGCATTGTTTTACACAGTATGTGATTCTGTGTCTGTATGTATTAGCTTAAAGGAGTAAAACTATTGTGAGAAGAAAATTCATCTGACCTTGCTGTAGTATGGAGAGTGGTGAGCTGTCATTTTCTGAACAGTACATGCAGTTTGTTATAATTCATTATGCTGTCCAAGTGCTAAAATATTAGGAGTGTAAGTGTTGACAAAGTTTTACATGCTAAGAAAATCCGAAACTTTACAGCTTTTTTCCCTAATGCTGTACAGCACATTTTTTTCTAATAAGTTTCCTTTTGCCATCTTTAAAAAAAAAAACAAATACTTAGCATATGTGTACATAGATGACTATAACTGCCTTTGTCCTTGGTCTGTACCTGAACTCATATTTCTAAAGGTGATGCTTTTTATTATCTGTATCACCTGTTCTGTCTAAATTATTAGTGATTGTCCATTTTCATAGTGTTCAGATCCAGTTTGGTTCTTCCTTAGTTTCTACTATAAGGGTTTTGATTTTTTTGGCAGAATGAAGAGTAGCAGAATAAAAGTGAGGGTAGCTGTGTATACATACAGACACACACAAACATCTAGACATATAAAAATACAAATATTTATATATACACCACTTTTATACTCATGCACATATGATAGATAGTATGAAGAAAAAAGTAGGGTAAAGGTGAAGGCTTGGAAATGCTCTTCCTAATATATTGGAAGCGTCTGTTCACTTTTCCTTCGCAGCATCGTGGCTGCATTTCTTTGTGTTCCTGATTATACATAAGCATATCCCATATAAACCACTGTAAAGTACCAGTATCCTAGGTTAGATCTGTGGAAGTTTACAGTGGAAGGCATTTTGCATGTATTTTAGGGATAGGGAGCCCAGAATTTGCAGAGCCTTTTCAGATATGTTTGTCAGGCCAGCAATCCTAGTGGGAACTAGTGTGTTTTAAAAAAGGAAAAGAGGTGTTACAATTTGTCCAAATGAGCCCTGACTTTTCCAAATCTTTTGGAATGTATTTGATAGGCTAACAATTGTAGTGATAAACCAATGTGTTTAAGAAGGAAACAAAAAAATATTGGGAGCTTATGTGGTTCAAAAGTTCCCAAGGTTTGATTTAACTGCAAATCCTCTACAAGTTTTTTTTTATGTTTTTTGGTTGTTGTNTATTTTTGTGGGGTTTTTTGTTGGTTTGTTTGTTTTGGGGTTTTTTTTGGTTGTTTTTTTTTTTAATGTCTCTTTTAAGAACAAGATAGTGAGTCATCCTTTAGAGACTGCTTGTAAATAAAATTAATTTGCAATACTGTATCAGCTCTACATGTCCATTCAGTAATGGAATCATGAGATCATACTGGTCTGGACATTGGGAGCTTTCCATTCTGCTGTTCTAATAATCACAGTAGATCTTTTTCCGCAGTGTTTCTGACTCATCCTACAAATACATGTTGTTTTAAAAATTTTGGTTTACTTTTTTCTTGTGCTTTCGCTATATTCAGTTCCTCTCTGTTTGGAGACTTTCAATTAGTTCTTTTGGTAGTCTTACACCAAAAAGTCTGTTACTGCAGATTGTACTTTATTTTGTTGAAGGTTCAAGATGCTGGGCAAGAGATGGTGGCGTCTTCTGGCACACCAGGATCAGGCAAATCAAAGGTAATCAGTCCTCACAGACCTAATTTATTTGGATAGCAAGGGTTAGCATGCAAGCTGTGACTAATAGGAAGACAAAGATATTTTTAACATTTCTTCTAGACAGGAAAAATTAACTTTTAATCATTGAGATAAAGTGTTTTAGAAACTGTGAGGAAAAAAATATCTTTTTGGTATGTTCACTTCCTGTTATATTTGATAAATTATTAATAGCATCCAGTTTTGGCAGCAGTCTGTTTCATAATGGACACAGCCATCTTTGCATACATTGGAAGTAAATTTAAACAATGACAATGTTAGGTCAGCATGCTATTTTCAAAATATTGTTCAAATTGTGTTACTGAATTGTAATCCTTCCTAACTGAGTTTTCCTAACTGATGCTGCCCAACTGTGTGCTTCAGAATTGTTTCAGAAAAGTACAGAATGAGGAGTAGTTTCTGTTACTGTAATTGAAATAACAGAATTGGATAACAGAACATCAGTTACTTGGACTGTTATTATTCTTTGAAATGTTACTATTCTTGCAAATGTATGGTAAGAGTTTCTTGTCCTAAAATTCAGCTTCTTGGAAGTCAGATGCTAAAATGCCTTGTTTCTATTTCCCTCTGGGTTAGAGGAAACTGGTTTCTCTGATACATATTTTCTTTACAGCTGGACACATTGCCCAAAGAAGACCTCATCAAGTTTGCAAAAAAGCAAATGATGCTTATACAGAAAGTGAAGTCAAGATGTGCAGGTATCTTACTGGAAAGTACAATTTCTGCCTTAATGCTTGGCACTACCAGACCTTTTCAAATATCACAGTGTGTTTTTGATAGGTATATTTAAATTCTAGGCAAAAATACTAGATTTTATTTTTCTTCAGTTTTGCTATTTATGGTGAGAGGATAAGGACCGAAGTAATTTGATTAAGAAAGAGTAGAAAAGAAGCATTGCTTTTGTCAGGTATTAAGTTAATTTTGGTCTGACAGTATGGCATAATGGAATAGTGTAGCTTGTGGAAAAGTTGAAGTGGGATTTGTCATTATCTCTTCCCCATATTGGTGCAGGTTGCTTTTCAGGAAGCAAATGGGAGGAGGAATGTCTGATATTTTTTTTGCATAATTAGTAGAGTATAGTTTGTTGTAGAGTACAATGACTTCTTTAAGCTATTTTGCTACTTTATATTGGATCATTTATTGCTTTAACAAGAAATTATAAAATACACCAAACAAAAATTTATGCTTAACTCCTGAAAGTACCTGTAAATCTGTGCTCTCATGTGCTGTCCTTGTCCACTGTGTTGTCCCTTTTCCACCCACTACTTGGACTGGTGTCACTTCCCCTTGTTTGGAATGACAGTTATGCTGACTGCTGGTAGCTGCCCTCTGAAACAATAAGGATACAGAAATGGGCTGTACCAGGCTTTTCCTCAGTGTGGTTATTCATAAGATCTTACTGTTCTGCTTGCTGCCTATTTTTAGAGAAACAGTAGAAACTGAGTATCTTTCCTCTGATTTAAATGGACCATGAAATAGGAGGTAAGATGATCTTGAGAAGAATTTCTATCTGTTGTCCCTCTATCCAAGCAAGGAAGTTTTGCTTCCTCAGGAAACCATGCTCAGTGTCAGGACTGGAGAATTAGTACTGAATATTTGTTCCCTTTTGTTAGTCCTGTCTATCACTCAGTAACAAACAAAAGCTGATGAAGTAAAAGACTTTTCTGATTTGAATAGAAGTGTTGTCAGGCGCAGGATTTACTAAAATTTGCTACTGTGATGCAGCATCAATTCATACTGTCAAATTTCTTTACATTTTAAGAACTGGAGAAAGAAATTGAAGAACTCAGATCTAAAGCAGCTGCTGCAGGAGCTGATGATATTATTCAGGTAGGAATATGTAATTGGTTTCTATTGTATTATGTAAAGTTAGCTGAAATAAATCCACAGAAATAATTTGGTAAATAGTTAATAGCTTGAAAACCGTTATTCAAATTGAGTGGAATCAATCTGCAGGAATCCAAGACTCTTCCTAAAACCTTTTTTTTCCTTCTCCCCTCACATCCTTACTCCACTTGCCAGCAAACACTCTTGGTTCTGTGAGGAATAGTACAGAGTAGTACACTTTCCTGGCAGAACTTACCACAGCACTTCAGTACTTGAAGTGGGCTCATAAGATGTGAACAAACTTTTCAGCAGGGCCTGTTGCAATAGAGCAAGGGATAATGGTTTTAAATGAAAACAGGGTTGATATAGGTTAGATGTAAGGAAGATTTTTTTTTACGCAGGGGGCAGTGAAACATGGGAAAAGGTTGCTCAGAGAGGTGGTAGATTCCCCACCCCTGGAAATATTCAAGATCAGGTTGAATGGGGCTCTGAGCAACCTGATGGAGTTGAAGATGTCCCTGCTCACTACAGGGGGGTTGGACTAGATGGCCTTTAAAGGTCCCCACCCACCCAAACTATTCTGTGACTCTGTGAATGTCCCCAGCAAGACTTTTCCTCGTGTGGCTGGTTAGACCAGCTTTAGTTTATTTTGGAGTGACCATTGCAGAAAGACTACAGCCATTTAGAAAAGTTCTGAGACAGTCATTTGATGAGATTAGAAACACATAATTAAAGTTGCATGTCACAAGAAATACTTTTAGGATCTGTTTTTCTCAAGACAAGGGTCGTAGCATATGAAATTGAAAATTGGTAGCGAGGAGGAATTTCTCACTTAGAGAATTGTTTTGAATAATTTGGATGGAGATTTCTTTTCTACAGAAAGGGACCTTCACTACCATCACCTGGTAATAAAAAATTAGCTGATCACAAATGCAATTGTTAAAAGAACCCAAAATCATTGTTTTAGTCTACCTGTTTCAAATCAGTTGTATTTGGGCTGAAAGCAATTTTTAAATTGCTGACTGATGTGTTTATTTGACAAAAAGTGTCATAATCTTTATGTGAGTTCCGACATTTTGCAGAAATCACTGTTTCCATTGTTAAGAAACCCTTCTTTCAGTGATCTTTCTCATTTAATATTAGGCTCTCACAGAAAGGCTGGATGTTGTGCTTCTGGAAAAAGCTGAAAGTCAGCAGCAGTGCATAGCTCTGAAAAAAGAAAACACTCAAATAAAGCAAGAAGCAGAGGTACTGAAATGAGCCACGGAGCATTACTGGAATATTTCAGAATTTTGTTTATTTTCTAGGTTTTCTTATAGTGTGTCTAATTTTAATCTTTTCTTCACTTACCTGTGTTCTATCTCTTAAAAAATCTAAAAAAATATAAAGACTTTATATATTAGGCTTTATATATTAAAGCATATTTTCTCTGTACCCCATAGTTTATAGTAATAAGTAAAAAATTCTTATATACACTGTCTAGATCTACAGCTGCAAGAAGAATTCAGTCTGTGCATTAAAAGCCTACATAGGCTTCAGTCAATCAGCTCTGTCTTTCCATGGAAGCACAAGTTTACCTTTACAAGGTAAACCTTTAGAAATTCGTGTGAGGTTTACCTCTGGATATTCATAAGAAGGAGCCTGTCAGCCAAGGCAACTATATTATATCAACAATCTCAATTAATGATAAAGTGAAGACTGAATTGCTTGCAATTGATGGACATTGTTATGTTCCAGATACCTGAATTTCCTGCACTAAAAGTAGTCTGATCTTTAATACATTATCAGAATAGTTGCTAAAGCTAAAGTCTGTCGTGACCATTTTGTAAAATTATGCTGGTAAACATGATCTAGGACTTAGTTTTCCTTTCTCATTTTGCAAATGTTCTTGTACTCTGTGTAGTGTCTTCTGAATGGAGTTGTCCTAATACAGTTAGATATTTCAAATGTATAGCAGTTTTTAAAACTGTGGACTGCTACGTTTTCTAATTCATTATTGTAAACAGTTCACTTGGAAATTCTGTGTGCTAAATTACCAGTATTTAATAATTTGCTTGTTTGTTTAGGCTGCAGTGGCTAAAACAGAAGAATTGCAGAAGCAACTGGAACAAGCAAGAATTGACTCTCTAGAAGAAATAAAAGCTCTGAAGAGTGAATTAGCAAATGCGCAATGCAAGCACAATGAGGATTTAAAAAAGCTGAAGATGGAATTAAATGAACAAGTGAAGAAACAAATAGAGCTGGTGGAACAGGTTGAATGTTACAATGATAGTCAAAAAGAAGTTAAAAGATTACAAGATGATGTCCAAAGAATTAAATCTACTTATGAGGAGCAAATTTTGCATTTGAACAGGCAGTTGGAAGTTGTGAATGAAGACAAAAGCAAAGAAGTGACAAATCTGCAAGAAACTATTAAAAGCAACTCTCAGTGTTACCGTAATGAAATAAAAAATCTGAATGAAGAGCTTAAAAAATTAAAAACTGCTCATCAGGAAGAGGTGTCAGAACTAATGCGTCAGATTGAAATATCATCTAAAGAAAATGAAGAAAAGCAAAATCAAATAAGTCAGTTACAGCACAATTTGGCAGAGAAAAATGCCAAGGATGAAATGTGTGCTCAGACTGACCAGCGTGAGTATGACTTGGAGCAGCTGAGAGAAGTCTTACATAAAAATTTAGAAAACAAGATAGATGTTGCAGATACACAAGAAGAACCTTGTGTAAAAGTAAAAATGGAGGAAAAAGTTAGTTACCTGGAGCATAGTTTAGAAGAACTCCAGTCCCAACATAGTATATTAAAAGATGAGTTAACTTATATGAGCAATGTCAAGATTAAACTGGAAGACGAAATCCATCGTATGAAGGATGAGTACTTTCATGAGCGGGAAGACTTGGATTTTAAGATAAATGAATTGCAGCTTGCTAAAGAAGATTACTGCTGTGTAATTGAAAAACTGAAATTGGAGCTTCAAGCAGCAGGACAGCACTATGAAACTACTGCAAAAGAGCACAAATTAGAGATTCAGACTCTGAAAGATCAACACCAGAGAGAAATTTCTGAACTAAATGAAACTTTATTATCTGGTTCTGAAAAAGAACAAATGGCATTAGTTTTTGAAATGCAGGTACTTAGAGAACAACTTGAAAAGCTAACTCAGGAGAAGGAAGAAGCAGTGTCCAATTACAACAGCCTGAGAGAAACAATGGAAACTCTACAGGCTGAGCTAGGCGAATCTGCTGGAAAGATCAGCCAGGAGTTTGAATCAATGAAACAACAGCAAGCTTCTGATGTCAGTCAACTGCAACAGAAACTCCGGGCTGCTTTCAATGAAAGGGATGTTCTTCTTGAAACTGTAAATCGCCTCCAGGAAGAAGTAGAAAAATTGTCATCTAATCAGTTAGAGATAGAAGAACTTAAGTGTAAAATCATTAGTCTTCAGGAGGACAATAGCGCAATGACAAATTCCATTGACCAAAAAGACATTACCGTAAGAGAACTGGAGGAGAAGATTGTTGCGCTTACTGATCAAAACAGGGATATTTTAAATGATGTTAAATGCTTGGGTGAAGAGAGAGAAACCCTTCAGGAAACATGCAAGCAAGAACAAGTTAAAATTCAGGAACTTCAGCAAGAAGTAGATGTTGCTAACCAGTACAATAATGACCTGAAGCAAAAGGTAGAGGAATTAACAGAGAGACTGAATGAAGCTTTAACTTCAAAGGGTGAAAATATTCAAATGCTAGAGCAACTAGAAAAACAGATTGAATCTCTGGTGCGTGATAAAGAGCAGCTTTCATCTGAAGTGTACACTCTTCATGAGGAAAATAAGAAACTCAGTCAGGAAAAAGGTGAATTAAGTGAAGAGCTGGGAAGGACTACATCTGAAAAAGATAGTTGTTTAGTATTGAAAGAGCAGTCTGAAAACTTAGAAAAGAAACTACAAATGATGACTGCAGAAAAAGACCATATATCAACATTACTTGAAAATGAACAATTGCACACATCCCTTGTAAGAACACAGCTGTACCACCTACTTGAGCAAGTGGGGTTCAGCATTTCAGATTCTAATGAAGAATACGATTCTCTTAACTTGTTAAAAATTGCAAATGAATGCTTGTCAAAAATTAAAGGAGACCAGTGCCTTGCTCTACAAAAGGAGGAGGAAGTCATTAGTTTGCAGCGAGAAGTTGAGAGATTAGAGGAAGAAAATGCAGCTCAACACAGAGAACATAGATCCCTGATTCAGGATTTTGAAAAAGAAAAAAGTCTCTTGAGAGAAGAACTGGAAGGAGTATTGTCTGAAAAAGAAGCGCTTCAACGTGATATCCAAGAGTTGAGGAATGCCAGTGAAAAAACAAGGATTGAAAATCAAGATCTTTTAGCTCATACTGAGGAGATCAGTCAAAAACTTGCTCTTTATGAAAGTCAAATAGAAGAACATCAAAAAGGATCTGAAAAACAAGACGACTTAAATTTCATTCTGGAACAAAAGGAAACTGAGCTTAGAAATGTGAAAGACGAACTGAGTTCTCTAAAGGTTATATTTTGTTATTGAAGTATAAAGACTAAACCTCTAAAGTCTTCAGAATTAAGGTTCAAAAAATACTTTCAATTCTCTCTTTTCTTGTTTTTTTCTTTTTTTTCCCTTGGCCTCAAAGTGATTCTCCCTCCTAGAAAGCACATATTTCTGAGTTTTCTAGCACCTCAGAATTCCCTTCTTTCCCCCAGAAAAAAAAAAAATTAAACAAAACCAATCATAATGCTTTTTTGACAAAAGTTGCTTGTACTTGAACCTTTATTCCTATCAATATCCCTTGAAGCAATGAATTGACTAGATGGACCACCTGACCTCATAATCTTTCACCTCTAACTTTCTGTGGTTCCGTCACAAACAAAACTTCTTGATCTGCATTAGCTTCAGGTCTTGGGAATTGCTGGTTTTGTAAAGCTGACAGCTGCAGAATGAAGATGTCTCCCCTTTTTTGTCCTTGGACAGGACGGAAAGCAGTTCTTAAAAGATTGGTATGTTCTGCTTTCAGCATAACTGTACTTTCACCAAGCTGATACAAAGTTGCTCATAAAGGCTTTCCTGGTTATAAGAACACAGTTTTAGCTGTAGCTGAAACTTCTGGTGTCTTGTTAGGGACAAAACAGGTGCCACAAAGAAATGTTTGTAATACTTCTTATATCTTTGTTTATAATACAGAATTTAATGGAGACAATGACTGAGAAAACTGATCAACAGCCTTCAGCAGCAGAACTTCAAGAAAAAATTGGTATCTTTCTCACTTTTTTCCTGTTGTATAAATGGTCTGGCTTCTTTGGATATGTTCCTTTTCTTTCTTTGCATTATTGTCCTGTATTTCCACAAGTCGAGGAAGATGGGGAAGTGGATATTAATGCATCTTCCTACAGTATTTCTTCCACTGGGGATTTAAAATGTTAGCAGTTTTAAGTTGGATATGATTTGGTAGTTTTTAAGGCTTTTTCTTTTTCTGTACATCTGTCTATAAACAGTGTAGTAGATTTAATCTTTATTTTTTAATGTGGGAAATTTATCAGTAAGAATCCCTGAGGCTACCAGAACGAAAGGGAAGCAACACTGCCAAAACTACTGTTGCTTTATTGCAGTTACCCCAACACAAAAGCAGGAAAATACTTCTGAGTTGTTAAATTTATGTAGAAGTAGACAGGAATATCGCTCTTAACTGTGATGGAAGCTTCTGAAACGGGGAAAGATTGTCCAGGGAAAGATTGCCCCTAAGTTCTCTGCGTGTCTGGATGTTTTAGCTTCAAATTAAATGCTTGACTGAATGAAACACTTGAACATCTCCCCCTGCTTTATATTTTGTTTGGTTTTAAAGTCATGCTGATGTTTGTATTCTAATTGAATTTTGTTTAATTTCATTTCTTGAGAAGAAATGGAAAGGTGTAATTTTTAATTTTCTTATGTATTTCTTTTAGGGATGCTCGAGAAAGAATCTGCCGAAAAAGGAGAGAAGCTAAATAAAATTAAAGTGGTTGCTGTGAAAGCAAAGAAAGAATTAGATGCCAGCCGAAAAGAGGTACCCTGACTGCTTCCTAATATGAAGAAGATTCTGCATGGGGGGCTTTGTTTTAATGACACACACTTCTTTTTAATAAGATGCAGACACTGAAGGAAGAGTTGGAGTTGGTTCGATCAGAAAAAGATCAATTGTCTGCTTCAATGAAAGATGTAATTCAAGGAGCTGAAAGCTATAAGGTAAGAATAGTGCTGCATTCACAAAAGACAGTAAACTGTCAGAAAATACTTTGGGTTTGAAGCCTAGCCTGGATATACATTGCTATTTAATTGCACAATTACGTTTAGCAAAAGAAATTGTGTCAGTGCAGTTGAATACCAGAATCAAGAAATGTAAGGTTCTCTTAAGGGAACCATGCAGCTGCTGTCAGAAGAAAATGAGACGCTTTTTACTGGAATGCTATTTTTAACCCTTTTGAATCTAGCATCATACATACCAAGCAATATGTTGCTAGGCAAAACATAAATCCCTGTGAATTCTGAAAAGTACATAAAATTGAAGATCAGTTTGAAAATCCTTAAATGATAAAGACAAATTTGTAATTTCCTGGGAGCAAGTCTTCTTGGAGCACATCTCTGGGCACATGAAGCAGAAGCCGGTGACGAGTCAGCATTGCTTTCCCAAGAGAAAGCTGTTCCCTGTAAGACTTAGGAGGAGAAGTTGAGGGAGCTGAGGTTATGTAGTCTGGAGAACAGCAGGCTCAGGGGAGACGTATCGCTCTCTCCAAACACCTGAAAGGAGGGTGTACTCAGGTGGGAATCAGTCTTTTCTCTCAAGCAACAAGATAGGACAGAGGGAAATATCCTTAAGTTCTACCAGGGGAGGTTTAGATTGGATATTAGGAGCAATTTCTTTACAAGAAGGGTGCTTGAGCATTAGAACAGGGGAGCAATGGAATCACCATCCCTGGTGGTATTTAAAGTATAATGAGTAAACACAGCAAGCATTTTATATACAAGAATATAAACACGGCACTTAAGGACATAGGTTGGTGGATTTGGCAGTGCTGGGTTTACAGTTGGATTCAATGATCTTAAAGGTCATTTCCCATCTAAATGATTCTGTGACATCATTGAGAGTATTACATCCACTCTTGTCCCTCCTCCCCCCAAACACAAGAAAGACATTGATAACTTGAAGTGATGTCAGTGGATGGATGCCAAGGTTGGTCAAGGGACTGGAATAAGTGATGAGAAGTTACTCGGCCTGGAGAAAACTTCAAAGGAACCTGATAGGAGTCTTCCAGTACCTACAAAGACATTATGAAAGGAAGAGAGTCAGGTTATTAATAGTGGTGCAAGATAAGACAGTAGTCCTCAGTTGAAGGGAGAGATTCCAACTAGATACATGAATAAACATTTTTATGCTATGAGAATGGTCAAGCTTTTGAATAGGTTGCGTAGTGGAGTAGCCATCTCCATTTTTGGAGGCAGGTCCTTGGAAAGACATGATTGGACAAAGCTCTGAGGAACCTGGTCTCATCTCACTGCTGACCCTGTTTTAAGCAGGAGGGTGACACCTGCTGAGCTGTCTTCCAACCTGAATTATTCTAGAATGTCATTAACTGAAAGGGCTTTCTCCCAGAGCCTGTAATGGAATAATAGCTTTAATTTCATTCTGATATTTCTGATGTTGCAGTAAGACAACTCATATAACGAAATACTAGGTAAGCACACCTCAGAGGTATAGAATGTGCTTATGCAATACATCTTGTAAAAAAATTATGCCTTTGTGTTTGTATGTGTTAAGAATCTTTTGATGGAATACGACAAGCAAGGAGAACAGCTGGATTCTGAAAAAGGCAGAGCAAATAATCTTGAACGTCAGATAGATGACCTCACAAGACAGCTACAGGTGTCATCTGAGCAGGTCAGTTCTGTACGTGAGTCTGATCTATTGATAAGTACCATATAAATTAATTCTGCCTATTGGGTGCAAGTCCTAATCATGTGATTGTTACTATAGTTTCATAACCTAAGTGTGTTTTTGATAGTGACTTGAAATTCAGAGTGGTTGGTTTGTTTGTTCCTTTTCAACGTCTGATATATTACCTGGGTGGGCCATGACAAAGATAAATATATCTAGAATGTCTGACTTTGTCAATAGAAAGAGTTTAATTTATCCCAGGTCAACTCACAGAAAAGAGCAGATCATCTCTGGCTTGATTTTGGACCTACAGCTCTGCTGCAAGTATCAAACTTGCACTGTTTCTCTGACTGCACACTTCTCATTAAGTGCAGTAACCTTTAACTGAGACAATTTTTCTTCTATTTCTTCAACAAAATGTGGCTTTGGGGTTTTTAAATTTTTTTTGTTTAATCAACAGAGTGTTTAAATATACTAAATAAATTATGGATTTTGCATTTTTCACAAGGATGAGGCTTTAAGATGCATTGTAGAGTACTATAGTG
Organism: Ploceus nigricollis; assembly: GCA_013399945.1. Taxonomy (NCBI): domain Eukaryota; kingdom Metazoa; phylum Chordata; class Aves; order Passeriformes; family Ploceidae; genus Ploceus; species Ploceus nigricollis. The sequence goes on from VXBC01002309.1 coordinate 1,228,314, forward strand.
GCATTCAGAGGAGTCTTAGATGGTAATTAAGGGTCTGTGAGACACATTTTTGGAAAGCTTGTTGCAATGGGTTTGGTATTTAGGATTTAAATTCCCAGGCCACATACACTGAAGATCACCTAGGCCACTGTTTCCTTATAAACACAAGCCAGTAGTCAATAGCATAGTAAGAAATAAGAAATAATAGTATATATTCTGCTGATTGTGCAGACTTTGGATTTTTCAAGTTTGCTATAAAGAATTTGTAGCAAACAAATAAAACGCTGTTTAGGTAGTTGACATCTTTCACTTATACTTCATTCTTAATAGGCAAAATAAAGACTAGCATGCATCATTGAAAATGTCAAAATTAAATCTGTTAAAGTCATTGCAAAAGTATGCCTGATGCAGTAGCGTTCTTACTATGTACTGGTAGGAGACTTGGTGGTTCAGTCAAAGCTTGTAGTTCAGCCTTTTGTAGGAGTTAATAGTATGATCATTTGTTTACAAATACAGCAGCTGTATTTGGAGTGAGACAATAGGTATTGAAATACTGTATTGTTGCAAGGGGAAGGTGATAATGCAGAAGGCAAAAGTTTTTGGATATTTTTTTCAGATTTCTTTTGATTCTTGCCATTTTACAGAAAGCTGGGCAAATTAACTGAAGAAAATAACCAAAATGTGCTAATGGCTTTAATTTCACCTGTTTATTAATCTGATTTAACAGAATTAAGCTGGACAAAATTCTCTATAGGAGTGTTGTTTGTAAGGAATTTGGATAGAAATCAGTGTTGGGTTTTTTTTTTTAAATACAGAAAGTATTTATCTGTTAACATTGCACATAAATTCAGCTTACGTTTTTATCATTCTACTGTGCTAATTTCAGCATGATCAGTTACGCTCTGCTAATGAAGACCTCCTGGCTCGTGTTGAAACACTGCAAAATAATGCTAAGCTGCTGGAAACTCAGATACTGGAGATACAAAGAGCCAAAGCAAAGACTGACAAAGAACTAGAAGCTGAAAAGCTTCTAAGAGAGCAGAAAACAAAGGTAGTACTTCATAGAGATGATGAATGGGCTGAAGCATTATTTGCACTGGATATGATTTCTGTTAGACCTTTGTAAACTGTGTTTGCATAGACCGGGTTCTGCACTTTCCCTCCGTGTTACTTGACGTTTTTGAAAACTTGTTCTGTTCATTGAAAGAACTTTGCAAGGCTGTCAGTTCAGGTTAGGGGTAGTTATACAGAATTTGAAAACCACTTCCTAGTATTGTTGGTTTTTCTCTGGTTCACAGTGATTTCCTAAGAAATGAATTAACTATCTTTGTACAACACAAGTGTGTGTGTGTGTCTAAGTATAGAAAGATGTTGGCATCTATTTTGAAATTGGACTGCATAATTGACAACTGCTTAAATTTCAGGAACATAGTGGTGCTCTCCGAGAAATGGAGGAGCTTCAGATGCAACTTCAGAAGGAAAAGAAACATCTGCAGAAAACTATGCAAGAACTAGAGCTGGCCAGAAAGGTAGAGTTGCTATCCATGTTAGCGCTTAATGGACTACCAAAGATTTTGGCCCATCTGGCTGTGTTGAATGCCTCCCTTTCTGTTCTGAGGATTTTAAAGCTGGAGGTTTGCAAAAGGGAGAATGTGAGCACTTTTGCCCTTGGTTGTGTGCTTGGAGAGCTGAAATGTACTTTTGAAATTTGTTTTGGTTTTATTTTTTGTTTGTTTAGCTTGGGTTATGTGGCCTTTCGTGAGTAGAAATAGGAATAAAATTCAGATGTCTGGAGTACGTATATAGTGCACTGTTTAGAAATTGCCTTGGTTGTAAGGACTGAAGATGACAAAAATTAATACATACAAAATACCTACTGATAAAACTAGCAACAGGTTTTTCAAAGCTTTTGATTCTTGTTTGAAAACAGATTATTTACTGAGGATATGGAAACCCAATGGATGGATGATGTTTGTGGGTATGGATAGAGACAGTCTTTGTCTGATGGGCAATATAGTTTTTTACAGAATTACAAAAGTCTTAGCAGGCAAGGCAAATTGTAAGCTCTAACTTCATTTTGTGTACCTTGCAGGATGCTCAAAAGAGTACACTGATGGATATGGAAATAGCTGATTATGAAAGGCTAGTAAAAGAACTTAATCAGAAGATTACTGATAAAGACAGCAGAATAGAAGATCTTGAGCAAGAAACAGGGATTCAGAAACAGAAACAAGAGGCCCTACAGGAAGAAATAAGTGAGTAAACTATAAATAGAAGAGTCACTATGGTATAGTTAGCAGTGGTAAAAGATACAATTCAGAAACAACTTCTCAAGTCAGCAAGTGAGGGTAAGCTTTGCAGGGAATACTAAACAGTTGCATTAGGAAAGCAATTTTGTCTTAGAGGAATCTTTACTAGGTTATCAATCACTTAATGCAGTGTTCAGCACTTAAAAGCCAATTTACCTGCCTGTCATACTGTGTTTATTACCTGATAAAGTTATTCATAAGTGCTAAATATTGGTGACTGACAAGGGTTTCATTTGGCTATACCACACTCATAAAACTTTACTGATTACCATGTGAAAATTCCATTTCTTCCTATGCTCAAGCGTAAATCTTGAAAACATTTCACTTATTTCAAGATCTTTGTGATAACTTAGGAAAAGTTTACTAAAGTTACTGTGAGCTACCTGTTTGCAGCTCTTAAGGAATCTGTTGGAATTTTAAAAAATATTTTCCAGCATTTTTAAGTAAATCTAAGAGGGGAAGTTTCCTTTGCCTATAATTGTTTTTCTCTGCATTAGAGTCACTTCAGTCAACTATGCAACAGGATGAAGAAAGAAATGCCAAGATAAAACAACTCCTGGTGAAAACCAAAAAAGAACTGGCTGATTCAAAACAAGCTGTAAGTCCATATGCTAATGACTGTGTATTCTATTTTTAAACTAGATTTTAAAAAACAGTTGGTAGCTAAATTTTTAGGTTACTGAGGTTTGGAGGTTTTTTTTTTTTTAATCTCCAGGTAATTTTATCTTGCAGGAAAATGACAATCTAACGTTGCAGGCATCATTGAAAGGGGAACTGGAAGCCAGTCAACAGCAAGTGGAAGCCTATAAGGCAAGAAATTTCACTTTTTGTTAGTAAGAGTCTTCTCATTTGAGTAGTAAGGGTGTGATTTGTCCTGGGCACATGGAATATAGGCTGAAGAAAAAAGTGGTGCTATTTTTACTTTTAGTTACTGGTTATTTTTCTTATATGAGTTTTGTCTGTTTGCTGCTTTCCCCAAATATTTTTTCCTATGATTTTCTTTAAGTGGATTTACCCTGTCTTTTTCCTCTTTCCCTTTCCACAAAAGGAGAGGACTGTGGAGTTTGAAGCTTGTAACTGGAATATATTTTTTAATGTTTCTTTAAAAATGGAAGTTGTTCAGTTTAAAAACAGAAGAGCACAACATTGTCAGCAAAAACCTTAAGTGTTGTCTATCTGTATACGGAATAGAAATGTGTTGGAATGTAATAAAAGAAGCAGGGAAGGGAGAGAGGCTGGCTTTCTCAAATGCTGCCACCCCAACATTGTAATTATATCTTCAATTCTCTCTTTAAACAGCATCACTTTTTAAAACTTATTACATGGTAATTCATGTCTATTTTTTCATTCTATTTTGATTGGATTTTAATTTTGTATTCACCAGTTCTGTGCAGGAATTCCTGTAGTAGAGTCCTAGGTTCTGAGTGGCATGTTCCCTTGGAGAAGTAAGAAAAGTTTTCATGATAGTGAAGTTTTCAACTGACTTTTTCAGATTCAAGTGGCTGTACTGACATCAGAAAAGCATAAAGTTCAGGAACAACTGAGAACGTCTTCAGAGCAGCACCAGCGTACGATGAGTGCTTGCCAGCAAAAAATTGCAACCTTGCAAGAAGAGTGCAGAGCAGCCCAGGTATTCCAGTGGAAGAAGTAATCTTAGAGGCTTAAGAAGAGAAATTACTTGCACTCTCTGCTTCTTCAAAAATACATTGCAGATTTTTCACTCTTCTCTTTTTGCCTGCCAAGAATTGCAAATTACCCCAGTAACTGAGTGGTGGTATAAAGGACAAGCCAGACTGTCCTGGTTGACGTGTATCACTTGGGGTGAAACATCTTTACTTGCATACTTCTGTTTCCAGTAGGGAAAAACTTGTGGTAGTGGGGAGCCAGGGTTTATTTAAGATGATCAGTAAATATACACTCAGGGAAAAGAAAATTCTTTAAAGAAAAGAGCACAAACCAAAAAAAAAGGAATATAACTTGCTTCATATAAAGCCAATTAACACAGATACCACTTCAAAGAAAAAAAGCTGTGAAAAATACATTTGTAAGCACCTTTTAATATGCTGAAATATGAGCAGCTTCTTAATTGACAGCTGAATTACATGGAAAACTGACACCGTTGCTGAAGTTTATTATTGTTTCTGGATTTTTTTTGCTCATATAACACTGTTATATGAATGCAGTGTTTGCATTGGAGACAAACATTCAAAATATAGTAGGACTGTTATGTTCAAACTACCTTTATGGGGATTACTGCACTACTCTATGGCCACTGTTGTATGGTAGGTGTGCATCCTGCAGGTAAGCAACAGCTGAATGCAGCCTCTCAAAAAAACTTTGACATTTTAAAAAGCTGAACTGAAATGGACAAATTTTGTGATTGCTGCGACAGGAGGTTTGCCTTAGTTGTGCTGGTACACATGGATCATGGTTTTACAAATACATTCTTCATACCTGGGTCCTTACAATACCTGTCTGTGGTGGTTTGCTCTGTGATGCTGTGAAATCAGCAAGGTTGTAGATCTTCCATATTGGCATGGCATGAACCTCTTGAAGGATAAGCTTTCCTATTTAGATGCCCTACATATGGAAAATAGATATTATTACAAGGTTATTAGCAAAGGAAAATTCCCTCTAAAGGAAATGTGGATGCCAAAGAAAATAGTAGAAAACAGAAGTCATGCTGACATTCAAGGCTGTGTACCTGAGGACTTGGGAATATTCACACAGTTTGACAGGAAGTAAAGCAAAGGATTAATTTTTTAAAAATGGCTACAAATGTACAGACTCTGAAAATCTGGAGCAGTGGCTAATCAGAGTCAGTTCTGTGGAATTTCAGTCACCAGTTCAGCTGAAGGGAAAGTTTCCAAAATCCTCCTCTTGGAGATGAGAACATTTTAGTTACCTGCAAATGGAAGTGACTGATGAATCCATGAGCTTGTCCTAAGGTCCAAGAAAGAAAACCTGTGTCAGTGGTGTTTGGTTTTTTTGTTTGTTTGTTTGTTTTTGTTTTGGGGTTTTTTTTTTTTTGTTTTTTTTTGTTTTTTTTTTTTTGTTTTTTTTTGTTTTTTTTTTTTTGTTTTTTTTTTTTTTTTTTTGTTTTTGGTTTTTTTTTGTTTTTTGTTTTGTTTTGAGGAATATGCAATGTGAGTACTGGAAGGATGGCAGTAATCTTTGCTGTATAGTGTACAGTCAAGGATGAAGCAACAGTGATGTGAGGCAATTTTCTGTATGTCCACAGAAACTCAGGCAACAGCTGAATTTAGAAGAAAAGACAGACCAAACACCTTTACAGTCAACTAGAATATTATATTTGGTGCTGTGTCATACCATTGCAAGACTGACTTAACTCCTCAGAATTATGCATAACTTTATGGCACATTAGAATTTTTGTCACCCTTGTAGTATTGGAGAGAAACAGAATTATACCTCTTTTTGTATTTTCTGTCAACTTTGCCTTCATTTAAAGCTGTTCATACATCCCCTGGCTTATGAATCTCTCAGTTGAATGCAGTTTTTGAATTTTCAAGTATTCTTTCTTTTCTTTAATACTGGTATGTTGAAAATCAGTGTCTCAAGTTTCACATTATATGATACTCAGTTAGAATCTAAAGAAACATTATCTGTTATGGTGGTTGCTGTTTTAATTATCTATTTTAAAGAAGGAAATGCAGCAGGTGGTTTTAATTTTTTTCAGTGTAAGATGCATTTCATTATAGAGAAATAAGGAGCAGTAGTAAATAGTATAACTTACAGGTTTGTTCTCTGTGTGATAGGCTGAACAAGCATCTGTTACATCTGAATTTGAGAGCTACAAAGTCCGTGTTCATAATGTTCTGAAACAGCAAAAGAATAAATCTACTGCTCGGACAGAATCTGAAGGCGCCAAACAAGAAAGGTAAAACTAACATTTTTACTTCATCTGTAATCTGACTGTGGCACTGTCTAGCTGAACAGAAGAAATATTATCAGTTCCTACTGTTGTGGTGCTGTATTAGTTTCTAATAGCTGGATTTGTCTTTTTAGTCATTATTTTTGTGTAGGTCACCTGTTGTTACAATTGGAAGGAGAAGTAAGGTCTTAGAAAGTTTTTTATAACTCTCGTGAGCCGAAATTAGCTTACACATTCTGTGTAGACTTGACACGTCATTTTCTCTGATGTGAAGTAGCCAAGTGCAACAAGCCATTTGCAACTAAGAAGAAGCGAACTGATTGGTTCTGTTCAGCTGAGCTCACTTTGAACTTTTTCAGGAGTGAGTGGTTAAGTGTAGCTAAAGCTCTGGATGCCAATTCAGTCATCAGTTACTGCATATTTATGAAATCCTCTATGTTGTATCATATGAGGAAAGACTTGGAAGGAAAGAGTTACACTACCAAAAGTTCCCTGAAAATCCTTTAAGTACAGTCATAAGCCAGGTGAATTCATATTCACTTCAGAAAATGTCTCAACTCACTGCAAAAGTCAGTCAGTTTCTGCAAGTTATTTTTATTAGTCATCGATGGCTGCCCTTGGTGGCAGACTGGGCGTTTATGTGTGAAATGCCAGGATTCGTTTGACACAGACCCTCAGTCGGTACCGGCAATTGCAGACAAACATCCACCAGAGGGCGACTTGTGCCGTGTTAGAGGACTTGGGTGTAGGGCTGGTTTGGGGTTTTTGAAACATTCTTGCTTTTGAGGCAACCAAACTGTTTGAGTTGCATTTCTTTGTCTCTCCTTTACGCAGAATTTTAAGAAGTTCTGGTATTGTTAATTTTTTTTGTGAGAGAGAACCATCTTGGAAGCATTGGATAAGCAATAAGCAGATGACAATTGGTTCCCAAAGAAATTATTTACAAGTATTCATGCTAAGGATTAGTGAGATACACAGTTCATGAGATAATAGAGGTGTCTGTCTATATAAACGCAGAAATCGTTAAAAAAAGAATGTGTGTGACTTAAGTTTTTTTCTTCCTGGTATTTCTGATTTTTAATTGTTTCTGACCAGCTGAGTTTATCTGTTATGGACTTGATGCTTTCTAGTAATTTGCTCAAAATATACTCCAACCATTTGTCCTCTGTATTTGGTCTTCTTGAACTGATGTGCATTTACCAAACAAATGAAAAAAAAGCCTCACCACTTTAAAGAAGAAATTTTTTCTCCCATCTGATTCCCACATATTATTTTCTTTCTGTCTTGTCCCTCCTTGAAGTAGAAAGTGCTATCAGTCATGCTTCCTACCCTAATAGTTGCATTCCCAGCAGTTCAGATGGGATGTGGCAAACCTATTTCTATCGATGTTGAAGCAGAATCTGATTGTTTCTGCTGTAGCTTATTCTAAGATTATTTTGGTCTTAGTGCTGTGTTGATTTTTTAATAAATACGCAAATTGGATCAGCTATCCAAAATGTTGTGGATATCATATAGGTTCTGAAATAATTATATTATTTTAAATGCATGTTGTGTATTTATTTTTCTTCCATGTGCAGGGAACAGTTGGAAATGGTGATAGATCAACTTAAAGTGAAGCTGCAAGATGCTCAGCATAATTCACAGATGAATGCATCTGAACTCCAGGCATTGCAGTCTGAACATGATACCCTGCTGGAAAGACACAATAAGATGCTGCAAGAGACTGTTGCAAAAGAAGCAGAACTCCGTGAAAAGTATGGTCTGCTGATGAATAGATGTGGATATTTTATTTTGTTTGAATTTTAACATCCTAGCATGTGGAAGCCTATAACTGTACTTCACAAAGAAAAGGCATGTTGTTGAGAAAATTAAAGGAATTTCAAAAGGATTGTTTGCTATTTTTCACAAGCCATCAGAAGCTTCCACAATGACAGTGAAATAGTAGCTGATAGGGGAATTTGAGATTTCTGCAAACCTTCTACCTCTTAACTATCAGATCTAAAAATTAACATTTTTAAGCACACTGACTATTTTTAAGTCTAATGCCCAGCAACACATTTGTGTTGTACCACTCTACTAAATTTTATGGATGTTTTCTATTAAAAAAAAAAAAAGATAATTATATGGAAAGCAAACAAGTTCACTGACAAAATACCCAGTTCCTGTCCACCAAGCACCTTTCTTACAGAAAGTACTGTATTTTAAGTTTGTGCTTGCCAGAGGCTTAGTTTGCCTTATTTTTCTTTCAAAATGAATGGAATCTGTTTAATCTGTATCACTTCTTGTAAAATCACATGAGTACCTAATACTTGAGCTTCACAAAAAGAGTATCATTGTCTTTTCTTCTCCATTTAGGGTACAAAGATATTCACATGAAGTATTAATTAGATATTACTGATTGATATTAGGAACTGTTGACTTCTTGTCACTGTCTTTGTACAGTTTTATCTGTTCCTGATAGCTACATAATGATTCACTGTAGTCAACCAAATTATGTTCTGCATTTTTCTGGAAACAACCCATTTCACAATAGGTTCCCTTTATACCTAAACACTGGTCTTTTCTGCTCTGGCTCTGTTTAAGTCTGTATGCTTATAAGAGTAAGTCCTGGACTTAGTTTTTCCATAAATGCATTTGTTTAATTGCTTGTGACTTTACTTAGTATATTAGTATATATCATGTCTGTATTATGTATTATTATTTATTTAATTGCTTGTGGCAATTTTGGTGTGCTTCTGGAGTACCTCCAAACCAAGTACAACTGATGAGTTACTGACATTTTTCTTGCTAACAGCTACACTCTTCTGCACTGAAAGTTGAGGTTTAATAAAAATAAACTTACCTTCTTAGAAACCTGTGTTTTCAGAAGTCTCAAGTAAGTGCTTGGTAAATAAATGTTATAGGAAGTGGAGTATAAGTGACATTCCCTGTATGATACTATAAACAATCATGATGCAGTTTTAAAATTTAAGAATATTTAGACCACAGTGTCTCATAAGTCTTTCATTATTTCCGAAAGACGTCTGAATTTTTTGTTCTGAAATAGAAGTCAAGTTTATATAACACAGTGCATTCATATAATAATGTGTAGCTTTTTCAGTCTCAGATTTTCCCTGTAAAAAGAGTACTTTAAATGAAAAAAAGTTGCACACATAGAACTTATCATTCTAAGATAATCATACACATGAAAATTTAAAACTGCCTCAAACTGTAAAAATTTTGAAATGTAAAACTTAGTGTTTTGCTGCTTGTATCTTACTGTTTGTGCATGCACTGTTTTCAGACTCTGCACAATACAGTCTGAGAACATGGTCATCAAAACAGAGCACGCCCAGGCATTGAGTCAGCTGACAGCCCAGAATGAAGCTCTCCGGAACAACTTCAGAGATCAGGTCAGGAACCTGCAAGAAGAGCACAGGAAGACAGTAGAGACACTTCAGCAGCAACTCTCCAGAGTAGAAGCTCAGCTGTTCCAACTCAAGAGTGAACCAAGCACTAGAGGTAACTTCCAGGCAGAATACCAGGTTTTCATGGGTTACTTAGAGATTTGTGTACCTCTGAAGCTAAAACGTGCTTACAGTGTTTGATTCTGTAAAATCACCAGCGACTTGTTCTGGGAAATCTGCATCATGCATGGAAATCTGCAGCATGTATCAGTCCACAGATACCAAGTCAGGAATGCATCCTTTTTATTATTTACTGTTGCTTCAGAATCCTAAGGTCCTTGAATACATCCAGAGGAGGGCAACAAAAGTGGTGGAAGGACAGGAAGGACTGTCCTGTGAGATGCAGCTGAGGACTCTGGGTTGGTCTAGTTTGGAGGAAAGCAGGCTGAGGGCAATCTCATGGCTGTCTTACAGATTCCTGAGTGGGGGAAGTGAGGAGGGAAGTGCTGAGCTCTTCTCCCTAGTATTCACTTATAGGACATGTGGGATTGGTTCAGAGCTGCCATGGGGAGGTTCAGACTGGACATTAGGAAGCATTTTCTTACTGAGAGGGTGGTCATACTCTGGAACAGGCTTCCCATTAAAGTGATGGATGCCCCAAACCTGTCAGTATTTTAAGAGGCATTTGGACAATGCCCTTGATAATATTTTAACTTTTGATCAGCCTTGCAGTGGTCAGGACTAGACACTTGTTGTAGGTCACTATCCAACTGGAACTATTCTGTTCTAGAATCTGCACCACTGATACCTATTCTGCAGTATCTGCAGCATCAGACAGATGGAGGGAAATTACTTTGTAAATATTTGGTGTTCTTCTTATCATGTTTTCTCAGGTTTTGGAGCATGCTGGACATCTGCCTCAAGTATGAAGTGTAAAGCTAAAGAAAAGTGTATTAGAAGCTGTTTTAAGAATGTTTGTTATTTGTATACATGCTATTTATTATACTTGCTATTTGATCCTTCTTCCAATTTAAGATTTTACTGTCTTCAATCTCAAGTGCTATTTTTGTATCTGTAAAGTTACTAATCAGGATGTAGTTGGACATTTGGCAAGCAGCAGTAACAGTTTAAGAAGTTGCTCTGTTATTAAAGAAGGGTCATGCACACAGTAATAAAACAGAAGAATTTACACCTCCCACAGGACTGGTTGAAATAAAAGCAAATTATTTTGCATTAAAGGTATTTGTTACTCTTACCGTAGCTAAAACACATCTTCAGGGAGATGTGCATGTTGTTGAGAAATAACATTTCAGTTAGTGAAATAAAAATTGCCAGTCAAGTTTGGGTTTAGAACCAGACTTTGATTGGAATGGCCATTTGGAGGTGAAAGGCTGTATTTTACTATTATAAATGTTACGTGCATATATCTGGTTATTTCTTTTGGCGTCACCTTCCCCAGCATTTTGAAGACTATTTTATATACCACTCACAATCTGAGACAGTCACACCTAGCAAATAGCCCTCCCAATTCATTCTGATATGAACATCAGTAAGTATCTTTCAGGTCCAGCTGTTTCAAATCCGGCAACGAAGAACTTGAGAGAGCGGCGGAACACTGACCTTCCTGTGCTCGATGTGCACACTGTGGCTAGGGAAGAGGGAGAAGGTATGGAAACAACAGACACAGAGTCTGTGTCCTCAGCCAGCACCTATGTTCAATCCTTGGAGCAGCTGCTGAACTCACCAGAAGCAAAGCCTGGTAGGTAGAACGTGGTTTTCAGAAGTGCTTGCCTACATAGGCTGCAGAAGTTCGTGCCCTCAAAATATTTTAGAGCATTGTGTTTTCATGCTTTTAGGTGCAAGACACAAGTCTAGTCAAGTACCACTGAGTTTACACTGTCCTGATCTTTTTTAGGAGTTTTGTCATTGATTAAGGACTTACAGTAGGACATTCTACAGGTTTTAGTGATTTAAAGATGTCATATTTCTGAGCTTTTAAAGGGAAAAGACCGGGTGAGCAAGTCAATGAATAGTCACAGAAATTTTTGTATTCTGGATACGTCTCTACTCGGGACAGTTAAGTGCTGATTTAACCCTCTTAGTGAAAGGATAAAATTTCTGTTTAACTTAATGAGGCTTATTAGAGCAGTACTTTATTCATAAGTTTTTTTTCTAGGAAAGTGAAATCCAGCATGAAAAAGAATATTTTAGGAGTCCCCAAAAACCAGAAAAATACATGGTAGCATATAATCCTGTTTTAAAAGTCTACTGAACACTTCATGGATAAATGTTGAAAATGTTGAAAAAATTTATGGATAGGAAACAAGGAATAAGTTAAAACCAGGTAGCTTGAGGTACTCTAGAACTATTTTGCCAGAAATAGATCAGAAAATAAGCATGCAGCAGCAGCATTGATGCCTGTTAAGTCTGCACTCTAACTTTGCATGAATTCTGTTCATAAGAAACTACATTAATCAAGTCCTGATGTTAAGTTAGTATGAAGTAGATGCAAGTGTTTTTTCCTTCTCTTAGTTTTCTTTTCCAATTATTTGCAGAACCATCTCAGTGGCAAGCAGATCTCACCAAGGATGAACTGATTCAGAAACTGAACACAACAACTAAGAGTGCTGATCACTTGAATGAATTACTTCGTGAATCAGAAGCAACCAATGCAATCCTAATGGAACAAATAAAGGTTAGCAGACACACAAGAGATGTGAGGACAGCTCTAATTTCCATGGTCTGTTTCTTAGACCAAATATCTTTCAGAAAATCCCAGTCTATAAAATTTTGGTGATGTAAAACTTAATTTGGGAGGGGCCTTTATTCCACAGGTCTAATTAGTGCTTCCAGAGTATACTTCAGTTTTTTGGGCTTTTTTCCACCACAGTTTCTAGTTAGCTGAAGGGAAGGGGAAGAGGAGTGTATATCCAAAAGCTTCTACAAAAAAACTTCAGGAGTTGGGAAGTTTAATGTTTAGTAAAGGGTCTGTACTATTTTCACTTAGATAAAAGCAGTAAATCCCAAGGGAAGCGTTGTCTGGTTTCTCTTTCTGTAACCTGTTTTAGCTGTCTTAAGTTAAAAGAAGACACATGAACTAATGTATGAGTGAGCTTTCTGAAGACATTTCTAAATATACTTAGCTTTCTTTTCTAAAATGCTTTTAAATTAATATCATCAGATTTCTGAGTTGTTTAACTGTTCCACTGTTACTATTCTTTTATCACTGATATTGTATCTCTGTACTGCACAAATTTTATCCAGAAAGGGTATTTTTAGTCAATAAGTTATTTCTTACAACATTATCACATATTTAATTTTCACTGAATTTTTGTCCTGAATATGTTGCTAAGCATGCATTATTCTTTTTGAAGCAAGCTGCACAATTCATTTTTAGCTCTTCAAAAGACCTTTGTTCAATTACTCATTAAGTGAGGCAAGCAGTATTACATATTTTTTCCTCATCTGCAGCTTCTTAAGAATGAAATAAGAAGATTGGAAAGAAATCAAGAGAGAGAAAAGTCTGTGGCTAATCTGGAATACCTGAAGAATGTTCTATTGCAGTTCATATTTCTGAAATCAGGAAGTGAGAAGGAACGGCTGCTCCCAGTAATAGACACCATGTTGCAACTCAGCCCTGAAGAGAAGGGGAAGCTGGTTGCAATTGCCCAAGGTAGGTGGTGTTCAAAATATTGTCCCAAAAAAGAGGAAAAGTGAAAAAGGAAAAGGATAGTTCTGTGCTGTCTGTTGTATAGACCTTTGAGAAAAAAACAAAACTTAGTATCATAATGCCAATGAACTAGTCATAAAACCATTTTCTTTGTTAGGAAGTTACTATTCAGTTTTCAATAAACTGGACAAATAGTGTAAAATTGATATAAAATACAATTTCTTCTAAAACATTCACTTTTTAGGAAGACAATGATAAGTTGAAAAATTTAATGTGTTCATGTTTTGAGTAGAGGTAAAAATTTTTTTGTCAAAATAGAGGTTTATATAATTGAATTATTTTCTTTGCAGATGTTCTAAACAGATAACTAAAGTGGTCCTCTCAAGGCAGTACTGCAGATCTAATATTAGTTTAGTTTCAATATAATACATTTGAAGATATCTTAAAATATGCTCTTCGTTAAAGAAATAAAGGAACGTAAAAAGAGTTAGGCATTTGCAAGAAATTAACACAGGATTTCTGTGTACAATAACGTTCTGTTTCTGCTTCAAATACTCTCAGCATTTGTTCCCTTAAACGCTTTTTAAGGTATTGTTTGTCACTTCTCAATGACAGCAACTGTAGCTTCTTGTACTTCATTAGCAACTGACCTATACTTTATCTTAGAATTAATATAAACGGTAAGCAACACATATACATATCAGAACTTAAAACTTGTGAACAAAATCACATTAAAAAGGGAAGCGTTCAAGTATTGCATTCCATGATAGGCTGTGCATTTGGAAAAATAACATGTAAGTTAAGTTCATAGCATGTTAATGTTGTTTTGGCCCTCTAATGAAGACTGAGTGGATTTTTCTGGAGAATGGTGGTAAATTACCTTTTTCAGATATTCTTAAGTACCCAAAGTAAAGTGGACTTGGTGGTACAATCCATGTCTATGTCCGCCCAAGAGTGAATTCCTTTCTCAGCAAGCTTGAGGACAGCATTTGAAAAAGGATAAAGGCAAGGAATGGAGGCAAGGATATGTAACCAAATTATGCACTGTCTAACATAATAAATGTCTAACATAATATAAACTACCCTGAATGCCTTCCTTCAGGTGAAGAAGAGAGTACCTCACGGCCTTCTGGGTGGGCTTCATACCTCCACAGCTGGTCAGGACTTCGATAAAACAGTGGAAACACTGAATCTTTAAAAACATTCCACAACTGCAAAACTGAGAAATCTTACTGTAGATCTGTTGGTGTTGTAGCATTGAACTACAGGGTTTTATTTTTGTGTGGTTTTTTCAGCTTTTTAGGCTCCACTAAGAAAGAAGCCTGCAGTAGCTCTGGAAGATGGTCCTATGTTATGCTCTGGCAGCAGTGAACTATTTTTCTTGTAAATGTTAAAGCTGATAAGAAGAACTATGAGAAGTGACAAATTCATTGCAAATAGCTTGGAAACAGAATTTGTCAACCTGTGATAACTCTTTTGATATCAGTTTAAAAGTTTGACCTTATATTAACTGGAATAACTAGAGTTTAGATTTTAAGCATTTAAAAGTGTTTACAGTTGCTCTCACATATCACTGTCAGCTAGCTAATCTATATGGTTAGTGTTACTCTCTACACATTTAAGAAATTTAAAATTATTTCCTCTCTTGTGATGGCTACAAAATGTAAGATAATTAAGAAACAGAAAGGACATTTTCTGCTTTAAAGTTGTTGTCTTTCTTAAACTATTTTGCTTTTGCAGAACATGAAGGCAACAGTTCACAAAATGTAGAGGGTGCAAAAATCTGAATGAAATACAGTGCTTGTCACACCTGAGCATGGTACTGTAGTAGAGATTAATGGCATCTATGGAAGCCTTAGGATAGTACTCCAAGACTCCGAGGTCCTAAGTGAGCTGAAGCTTTGTGAGAAAGATCTTAAGTTAGGGCTTTTTAATCTGAGGTTGGAAGTTTGTGGGAAAGACCAGGAAGAAATGTTCTGTTACTGTAATGATGTCTCTAATTGGATGACAAGACTACTCATACTGACTTAGTCATAGTGAAGACACTAAAGAATGAATCTGAGCCCACAGGTCAGACTCCTAACATTAACTTCTGAGAGAAAAGAATGGAGCTTTTGTCAATAGATACATTTTTTAAATGTTCTAATCATTGAAGATCTTACTCTCTCCCTTACCTGTATGTGTGTACATTGTTTGCACAGACATTTGCACAGATGAGATGATCTCTGTTCCAGGTTACTCAACAGAATGTTACAGGTTTTTCCCCAGAAAAACAAATTTCTACTGTCTCTTTTTTTATTGTCAACACAGCACCTCTTTTTACTTTCAGTTGTCTTCTCCCTAATACAGTCCATAATGCCTTTCACCATCTTAATTTGTTTGTAAGGTTTTAAAAAGCATACACAGATGTTTGAATCCTGCTTATGTTTAAACCAGTCTTTCTGTCTTTTTCACTCATATTTTCATATTCTCTCTGTTGTTTTACAGAGAGTCTGTCCCTGGTATCCATACAAATACTAAATAGGGTTCTTCCTTTCCTATCTACCTTAACTCTGAGGAAATGATGCTTGTTCCTTTAATATTGCCTTATTTCAGGCTGAGAGTAATTTGAACATATGAACAGCAGAATGGCAACATGTTGAGAATAAACTGTTCAGTAAGTTTGCTTTTGGTTTAATTATTTACTTGTTGTATATATTTCAGTACACAATCAACAAAGCCAATGGGCTTTATTTAGGTATTTTAACTCCTTTCACTGTCTTAGGCACTTCTATTTTCTTCCCCTCCAATATATATTTTAACTGGAACCTTTATGGTTTGTGCTACTGGGGAAAACATCCTCTGGAGACTTTCAGAACATAGAACTGATCAACAGGAGTGTGAGGGACGAGTCTTTTAGGTGTCTGTAGGTAGGCTGTGTTTAGGCTTTCTTGCATTTGCCTTTGGAATAATTTGGACCAGATGTCAGATGCTGGATTCCAACTCCTTATTCAGCTGGATTTGGTTAATGTCACTCAGAAGAATGCCAAAACAGCAACAGGAGAGATTTGAAACATGTATAAAAGTAAGTGCTAGTCATCCTCCTGCTGTGATTTTAACAATGGAAGCACATGAGTAGAAGGGTATGGCTTTGTCTCACTTAGTTCGTACTCCATTTGCAGCTGACCTGATTTAGTCTCCGCTATTGCTTGAGCTGTGACAAGTTCCTCTTAAAATGCACATATTTCAGAACTGTAAATTACTGAACATTGTAAGCTGTGAATAAAGGTGTGCAAGTAACATATATCACTGGCTGTATGAAATACCAGTTGCTTATTGACTTCTTTCAAGTCTGAGTTGCATGCTCACTGTTTTTAGTAAAACTTGTGTACCGTACTTATGAATGGAGTGAACAACTTGCATTAATATATTTTTTTTACAATGAAAGATAGAGATCTTAATTAATGTAAAAATATTTTAGTAACTGTTACTAAGCTGTGTTCTGTTGCTAAGATTGCCAGAACTTACCTATGTGGCAATAAACTGAGTGTAAGAAAATAAAGTTTAACAGACACTTGAGTAAATGGCATAGAAGAACATGAACTGGAAACAGGATTATTTTGCATAGAGAACGTTTTATATGTCATATATTTGCGTTTTAATGTACAGCATTGTAGCTGTGATTTGCTTTCAAAAAGCAGTTTAAAGTTTTAACTAGTACTGCTGCTTCTTGATATACTGTGGTGCTCTTTTTTGGAAGAGCACTATGCTGACTTTGCTTTCTGGTTCTTTTTTGTTTTCTTTACAGTGCCACACTTATTAGAATTTTTCAGAGAAAATATCGCCCTTGCCCAAAATGTTTATAAGCTTAGGACTGATTTTTGTCTTTTAACAGCCTGCTTTCAGCCCAAGCATAAGGACAGCATAATAATAGTAATAATAGTAATAATAATAATAATAATAATAGTAGTAGTAATTCTGCTGTCACTATACAGATTATATATAAAGTAAAAACCAAAAATGGGAGTGATTCAGTGTTCCCAAACCTGCACTGTGGCTGAATTTTCAGCTATCTAATGCTGACTTAGAAATGGGTTATATGTCTTGCATTTTCCCTTTACCCAGAAGGGAGACTCATCTGTGCAAGCAAAAAGTGCTCCAGCTGAAAGACAGGAAGATCAGAGCTTGTCAGGCTGTTGTATAGATGTGGCCAGTTGAAGAAGAGTAAGGTTGCTTTTTTTCTTTCATGACCCTCCTTCCCCAAAGTATAACTGTGACAATACAGGGTTACATTATTTTCTAAATTTAAATCCTCCTTCATCTATCTCCCTTCATCTATTTGCTGTGATAAGTGATTATATATCATGAAATTGTGGAGGAATGCCTAAAAATTCTCCTTACTTTGTACTAAGTGATTTTGAAGCCAGCTTAAACATACATGCTTCATTTGGCTTATGCCTTAGCTTCACCCAGTGTACCAATACTTCCTGAACTACCTGCTAGTTGTACTATTGTTGGTACTGTGAAAATATCTCCCTTAGAAGCCTTGCAAGTAGCAGTCACCACTCACAAGCTGGGAAACCAAATGTATGAAGAGATAAAAATATATTTGTTGTAGTAATTTCAGAATTTCTAGTCTGGATAGATAAGTATTTTGTTTGGAAATATGTCTTTGATGGCCTTTTCATGTGGCCATCGCTTCAATAAAATTCACCTTTACTCAACAGAGTGCCTTTTTTTTTCCCTGAATGCCTGTTCTTACCAGAGAAAATGCTACTCAGGTGCAAGGTAGAAAACAAGGACTTTCTACCATTATATTGATGAGATTTTAGGGATCTGGTATAGTATCCACAGCCTCTACTTGGGAAGGCAACTACAGCAATGGATTCTTCTGGGTGAACAGAAAAGAAATTGGTTTGTTATAGAGTTTTTTAGAAAAAATTTTAAAGAAAGCTCTTTCAAGTGACTTCAAATGTGTTACTAGATTGTCAACAGCAATCTGACAATATTAAATGTGAAGGAGAGGAGGGTTGCAGAAGCTACCTTAAGTTAATGGCCTTATTAGCAGGATTGCATTTAGTGTGTTTATGTACTAACTACATAAGGTAGTTAGTGCCTTATAAATCAGCACACGTTTCTAATTGCACTCAACTTTGAAATGGCCATAATTACCTCTTCCCTAATACGCTGTGATAATTTTTCTTTATCTGCATAATTGTCCTAGTGCAAAGATTACATGCTCAGTGGCTGAAGAGGTGCTTGGTTTGATTTAGCAAGAGTTTGGTGTGTTTATTTTCTTGCCAACATTTTTCTTAGACTATGCTTATTACACAAATACATGCTCAGAGAGGGGATCATAAGCTGTGAAAAGAAGACATAATAAATTGATATAAGGGTCAAAAAAGAGAGCCTGATACTTCCAGTCAACTTCTAACAGCTTTCACATAAGTTTATATATGCTATGGGGAAGGGAAATAATAATCTGACTACTTTTTAAATGAATTTGATTAAAATTTATCATATGGTTGTGAAAGGATGCATCTTAGATTCAGGAGCTCCCTTCCTTCCTGCCCTGTGTTTCTCAGGCTCATTCTGAGGATTCAGGCTGGATTGAATAGTGAAGACTGAGAATAGTGAAACAAGTATGGAAATGAACATCAGTTACTGCTCCAACCAATCAGCATGCCTTGGTATTGGCAAATCTTTTTTNTGCTGTCAGCCTAAAGGCGTAAGAGTCCAAGGTAAATGTAATCAGTGTCAAAAACAGTGTGCTCTTTTGGGCATGGGCACAGTCCCAGTCCTCCCACAGCAGCCTTTGAAAGTGTTTTAAATTGATAGACACTGGATAGCAGCTGTGTACAAGCATAGGATTTAAGTGGGGTTTATTGTTTCATTGCCTGAAAATCGAAGCTTGTTCTGAGAACTCTCAGACTGTTTCCGGAGGGGAGGTACGTATTAGCTCTTGGCTCTCTTGGCCTTTGCAGCATGCAGAGCATCTCAAAAATAAAAAGCATAGAAACCACTATAGAGCTTCAGAAAAAGGCTTTTACCCAAATACTGTTTTACTGTTATTACTCCCCTTTGTGGAGTTAAGTTGCTGATGCTCAGCATTACTCTTGCCAAGGGAGAAGGCCAATTGCATCATTTTGGCTTTAGCATCCATGTATTTATACAGACTAGTTAATATTCCTCTCACACCTAGTCACAGCATTGGCTTAAACCTGCAGCTGTAGCACTCCAGGTGAAGCTGCCCACCTTTGCAAGGGGTGGTCTCTCTGCTCCAGGAGCAGAGGGCTACAGCCTCTGCAACGGGGAGAAAAGCAGATGGTGATAAAAACCCCTAAACAGCTCCTGTTGTTGAGGTGGCAGCTCTCTGTCCCTGCACTGACTACCCACCAGCCTTTCTCTTGGAAACTGGTTAAACCAGTTGATTGCAGTGGCAGGGGATAGTGGATATCTTGCCGGAAGAGGATTTTCAGAAAATGCAGAAAAGCTAAGGATAGGTTTTGTAACATTCTGGGAAAGATGGGAATTGCAGTGACAAAAATCTTGAAATAGAAAAATTACACACTTTTACTATGAAAAATGTGAGAGTAATACCATGACCTCCAAGAGTCATTATTTCTTAAAGTACCTGTTTTGTGGTGCTGCCGTTTTTTCTTTAGCCTTTACTGTGTCTGCACAAGTACCGATCTTGCCATGAAGCAGAAATTTATGCTGCTAAACATGGAATTTTATTGATCAATTTTGCAGAGGTTTGAGATTGATCAATAAAAGTTATATCCTTGGTTTTGCAGTCTCCTTCCCTCTTCCAAGAAAAAATGATGCCGAATATACTAGGAGTGTCTAAATGCATGAAGCAGAAATCTGACTTATTTTATATGGGTGTCAGAATGATCACTGAAATATCTTCCAGTATTCTGAGCAAACTACATATGGTTTTTAATAATAGCAATGTTTTTTAGAGAGATCAAATAGTGGTCAAAACTTATTTATTCAATTGATTAGTGGAGTTAATAATGTTGAGCAAAAATGTGAAACCTAAATAATTTTTCACCTGTTAATTAATTAACAGCTTTGCTAAGAATATTTACCTGGACACCCTATGTTCAAAAATTATTCCTACTTACATGGTCAAAGTTTCCTCCACTTGTTGCTTTAGTTTCATAGCTTTGGAGGTGTGACATGAACACTGACACAGTTTACAATTTAAATCCATTGATTATATTAAGGTAAACAACCACGGAGCTGCTCTTCTAACAGGCTCTCAGAGTCAGAATAGGCTTAGATTGGATACTAGAAAGAAATTCTTTACTGTGAGGGTGGTGAGGCCCTGAACAGTTGCCCAGAGAAGCTGTGGATGTCCCATCCCTTGAAGTATTCAAAACCAGGTTGGATGGGACTCTGAGTAACCTGGTCTAGTGCAAGACATCCCTGCCTGTGACAGGGGGGTTGGAACTGCATGATCTTTAAGGTCCTTTCAACCCAAACCACTCTATGAATGGTTTCATTCATCATCTGCAGTTGCATGAAGTTCTGGAAGAAAGCAAAAGCTCAAGCAAATACCACAGTTAGAAGTTACTTACATCTCTTCATACCACTCTGGCAAAATCATAAAAATCTTTTTCATTTCCAGAAAAACAACTTGATGTAAAGATGCTGGTATCTTGTGATTAGAAACAGGCAGTCAAATCCTTTGACCAAGCAGCTGCCTTCTCATCTGTCCTCAATAACCCTTCCTTTCTCATTTCTTCCCCAGGCCTACAATAATGGCTTTGTTCAATGTCAGCAAAGCTGATCATGCATTTAGCTCTGAATAGGTAAAGGCTCTGTGCTGTCACTTAAGAGTGACAGAATCATTTAGGTTGAAGAAGACCTTGAAGATCAAAGAGTCCAACTGTTAACCTGGCACTGCCGAGTCCATGTCACTAAAGTGTCACTGCCAGCTGCAGTACAAAAAGTTTGGTATTTCAACAGTGATGGAAAATGTAAAGTAGTCTGGAAACAGAACATCAAAAGCATATGCCTACTTAAAACTGCATTTTACTCTGGTCTTAAAGGGAGAGATGAGAGTAAAAAAAAAAAAAACAGCATTAATTTTGTGATTAATGTGCTGGTCTGGAGACATGGAGTCCAAATTCCCTGCTTTGCCACACGCTTCCTTTGTGAATTTAATTATTTCAGTGTCTCTATTTCCTGACTTGCCTGCTGGGGATAATGGCACTTCTGTACCTGATGCCAAGTACATTAGCAGCAGAATGTTAAACTTTGTGATGGGTTTGTAAACTGAAATAAGTAGGCAGATTACCATATTTTCTTTAAACTGTACAGGAAGAAAATCGTCCTAGCCTGCATTATACTGGAATGGAAGGAATGATCTCCTTACGAGTCTGTGGTGTGTGTTTTGTGAATCCTATTAAATTACTTGCTTAAGTATTCTGGACTGAATTTTACAAGTTAATTAGAATGCCAGCATGGTCTAATACTATGTAATGGATAATTAATAACAATTAAGAATTGTTATTTCTGTTGTAAAGCAAGACAAAACAAAAATTTAAATCAGCCCCCAAGGTGCAAACTTGCTGCAAAGTGCAGACAGCCTGGGGAGGAAAACTGTGAAACTGAATTCCTGGCTTTTCTTCGTACTTGGCGTTTCCAAAAGCTGCTAGTACTTAGTGTTTGGCATTTGTACATGTCTGGAGAAGGCTCTCCCACTCTCTATGAGAATGCCTTTGCTACTTTGAGATTATATTGCTAGCAGACTAGGCTTTAGGGATTTCATCTTTAAAAGCCCTGGAAAACTGTACATGATGCAATTCACTTGCTGTTATGTCCATTAAATTGCTCTCCAAAGGAAGCGCCACAACGGCTGCGTTTGTTGGCTGGCACTGCCTGTTAATTATTTCCAGAATTTACTGTTTTGAAGTTTGCGGCCCTGGTAGTTGCGCAGCTGCCCAGCCACCTCCCTGCTCTTTCAGGCTGTGCTGGTTAGAGGTGCTGCTCTTTAGCAGCCAGGGACAGCCACCTCGTACAGCTCCCCAGGAGGATTGGCAATGAGAGAGACCCTGAAATCCTTGCAGACAAGCTGAGGTTAATTAAAGACATTCATGAAGCTGCCTACAAGAAATGGCAGACTGCCCAAAGCAGATTAGAAAAAACTAGAAGGGTTGTATTACCTTCAGCTGGCACAGAATGAGTACTTACTTATTTAGATGATACAAGGAAGCTTTGCTGATAGACGCATTAAAATGGGTGGCTGTTTTGGGGTTGGGTTTGGTTGTTTTGTGGGGTTTTTTTTAATGGAGGGGGGGTGGTGTAATTGGTTTTTCAACATAATCACACCATTGTTGAGGTTGGCAGGTAGCTCTGGAGGTCACTTGTCCAACCTCCCTGTTCAGGCATGGCTACCTACAATGAGATTCCTAGGATCACATCCAGATGGTTATGGAGTACCTTCAAGGGTGGAGACTCCACAGCCTCCACAGACAACCTCTGCCAGTGTTCACTCACTCTCACAGCAAAAATTTCCCTCATGTTCAGAGGGAACCTCCTATGAATCTGTCTGTCTGTTCTGTCTGTCAGAAAAAAACCTCTGTTCTGTCACTGGATTCCACTGAAAAGATACTGGCTTTGTTCTCCTTTTACCCTCTCTTTTCAGATATTTTTATTAATTGGTAAGATGTCTTTGAGCCTTCTCTTCTTTGGGCTGAGCAGTCCTAGCTCTCTGTCTCTCCTCACAGGAGGGGTGCTCTAGTCTCTAAATAATCTTAGTGGCCATTTTATGGGCTCTTTCCAGTATGTCCATGTCTCTCTTGTACTGGGAAGCTCAGAACTAGGCTCAGCCCTCCAGGTGTGGCTTGACCAATGCTGAGTAAAGGGGAAGGATCACATCCCCCTCTTCTGGCATATCATCCCTTCCCTTTTCAGCCATATTCTATTTTCCTCTTTATGCAGAAATGTATTCTCTGTGATGCTAAAGTCTTGCTGTGTTTGATTCCTCATCTTCGCAAGCAAAACTGAACCCTGCCAAGGAGAAAAATAACAAATAAACAAACAAAAGTGCTACAGACAGTCTGTGTTTCTATAGCTGTAGTCCTCTCTGGAACCATGCTTCTGGCACAGCCATCAAATACCTTCTGTGCATCACAGTCCCCAAAATTTGCATTCCTTTCCTGGTTCTGATGGATACCAAAGTAGATGTGCTCCATGTTTGAATTATTCTTCCTGATCTGTGCTCACTCATCCCCGTCTATGCTGATCTTCACTGGCTTAACGTATTCCTTTGATTTGTCTTCTTGGAGCCATACAGGTATTTCCTTAATCCTGGCAGGCAAATATTTGCATTTTTCATTCCAGCTTGCCACTTCCTTGTTCTGATATTAAGGACAGCAATGGGTGGTGATACAGACAGCTCAATAATACCACCTTTTCTATTATGCTCCTTTCATTTGTCCATAGTCTGCCTTTGAAACTTCCCTGATTTGGAATGAGGTCGCTTCTCCCCAAGTGAAGCAGAAGGTTTGGCCCCAGGTTTGGCAGCGTTGGAGGTAATTTTCTTACATTTGCTTTATAAACTTCTGAGCCTGAGCGAGGTGCTAGCCTTTCCCCACGCCATTACTTATTAATACTGTTACATGCTTAAATAATGTTGATCTCAACCGGACTCTGGCTCCAGCAAAACTCACCTAAGCATATTTGGCGCCCCAAGGTGTGGCGACAGCTTCCTTGCTACAAAATTATCCTGCGCTACCCAACCACGTGTAGGCAACAGTGAAAATACTTGGAATTGTTTTGACAGCAATTTTCGGTTCTCGGGAAAAAAA
>VXBC01002309.1:1252534-1323834 GCA_013399945.1 Ploceus nigricollis
GCGGGCGCCGGCGGGGTCGGGCTAGGGTCCCGCCGATGGAACGAGGGGCCCGCAGCCGTGCAGGGTGTCCCTGCTGCTCCCCCTGTGAAGTGTCCGTTCCACGGGGAAACTTTTCCCTGTCCCGGCAGCCCCGGGAGCCGCTGCGAGGGGCACTGCAGGAATCGCTTCTCTCCGCAATCCCCTCCTCGGCGTTCGGCGCTCGCTCGGAGCGCTGGGGCGGGCCCTGTGCCCTTGTTACTGCGATCGGGAAAAACACCCAGAACTGTGGCTCGCACGTCCCGGGAGCGGCGTGAGCAAGGTCTGATGCCCGGTGCATTGAAAGGCGCCCTGTCCTGGGCGGGTGATGGCTCTATTAAAAGCATTATACTAAATAACCTCGGGTGTGGATGTGGTGAGATTCGTGATGTTTTATGCATATCCCACAATTAGCGAGCAGTCGTATCTTGGGGACGGGTTAATGGGGTGGACTACGGAAAGCAAAGGCTGCTCTGCTCATTGCTCAGCTTTTCAAAGCCTCGCCCTGTGCAGTTGTTTCTTGGGAAGAAATGGCCCTAATTAAAGCACTTGGCAAAGTGTTGTGGTTATATGTCAAAACCTGGAGCTGAGGGAAGGAAAAAGAGTGATTTAGTAGCTGTCTTGGATTGCAGGTACAGGACGGCTGCTGGCACACAAACTTTAGCCTGTCTAAAGATTGCCTTATCTTTCCCGCGCCTGACTTCTCCTGCAGGCTTCTCCAGCTCTCCGCCATACCTTTGGAGAAAAGCTGTGGCAGTTGCAAAGTCAGGCTGAGTTTTGGCTACAGAGGTGCCATCCTGAGCGAGGTGAGCCAGCTCTGCTCCCAGGGTCAGTACCCTGATGTCCTGGGCAGGATCTCACCAGCCGTGACCAGCTTTCGCTCCAGCTGCAGTGCAGCTTAGAAAAACATGATAATGTGATTCAGGTGTCCATATGTATTGAGGTAACTGTTTTTTTCTTTGGATGTTCCAACAGCCGCTTGCTTTCGTAGTGGGTGGTAGATGCTTCCAGACCAGGATTCTTTCTGCATTCCTGAAAGTGGCCGAGTTGTCAGTATTTGTGCCGCCAGCGTCAGTCAGTCGCGACTGCACATAGCTCTGTGTCTTTCAGCCCCGCACAGGTGCTCCGGCTGAGCCGCCTCTTTGGCCAGGTAAACAGAGCAATTACGTATTTGGCATCTGTTCTGCTGAAGTTGTCAGGGAGTGGGCCAGCTGCCCTGCTGGTACACGCTTCTAAGGATATGAACTAAGCTACACCTCTGGCACAGTGAGAGATTTTGGGACAAAGTCAGACTAGAGTCCCCGCTTGTAGAAACTTGCAGGGATGAAGTAGCAGGGAGGTTACCTGCAGCAGCATGCGGCTGGCCAGCACATCCAGGGAAACACTGGTGGCAGCAGAGCCATCCAGGGTACAGCTGGTGGCTCAAGCATCCTTTCACAGCAGCAGGAGCAATGCTGCCTTCTGGCCAAGCAAATCCTCCCATGGCTGAGAGTCAGCCTGGAGTCCTGCTGCTGCTGGTGTGCCCTGAATAAGAAGTGTTTGCCCAGTAAAGGCTGGATGTGGGGCCCCTTGCCTAAACAGGCTGGCTTTCTCTGTTCCTCTCACCATTCTTTTGGGGTGAATGGTTGTATGGAGGACAAGGGCCTGTGCTGTGGTTAGGGAGGTGAAGGTGCTGTGTGGTTCACTGTCACAGAAGCATGGCTTGAGGGAACAGAGCGAGGTGCCAGCCAGGGCAGCAGGGCTGCTCATCTGGCAGGGTGGCACAGTGGTGAGAGGCTGTGGTGCTAGCTCCTTCGGATGAGCTCCAAGTCATCTGGCTGAGGGGGTTTTCTATAGACAATTCCAGTCCACTGATGTCAAAACAAAGGGGTAGGGCTCTTGGAAGATGCATTTTGATTTTGTAAAATTTAAGTAGGGAAAATTAAAAATTGATGTTTTCTTGTTTTGGTTCTTTGGGTTTAAAAAACCCACTAAAAATGTGACTATTTCATTCAAACCTACTTTTTAACAAAATGTAAAGTGATCTCAAAGGCCTCCACAAGCTGAAATTCCTAAGGGTTTTTATATCTTGACTTTTCGGTCTGATTTAGAGAGTTTAAGTAATCTGAGTTTTGGTGAAGAAAACAAAAAAGGAAAGAATGATCTGAGGTCTCGCTCTAACTTTGGTACATGGAAAAGCAGCAGACATCTGGTCAGCAGGTATGCACAAGGAAATACTCTTCTTTTTAACTTCTTTTTTCCCCTCTCTTTGTTTTGTGGAGCTTTTTGAACTTGAGTCACTCCTGTGGCTTTTGTTTTTGCAACTAGAGGGACTTGGAGGCTGGTGCTGTCACTTGAGCAGTTGTTACTGAGGCACAGCTTTCTCACTCAGAATCACACTGGGAGACCAGACTCTGTCCTGGAAGAGAGGGATTTGGGTAAGGAGGGATGTGCAGTGGGTGGATGCTGGGTAGTGGTGGGCAGTTCAGGATTGCTTGGTGTGCTGCCTGGGCTGATAGCTCATTGTGACAATGCCTGCTTGCTTTATGAATGTCCTCTGAGTTTTGTGGGCAGCTTTTTCAGCTGGTTGTGCTGAACTCATCTTGATGTGTTATCATTGGAATAAGTTTCATATGTGGTTCAGAGCAAAACATTAGCTTCTCTGTTCAGAACCATTATTATCTTAAGCTTTTGTAGCTTCCTAGAACAAACAGAGTTTTTCTTTGTAGCAAGAAATACAGGCCAGCATGCAGCAAAATACTGGAAAAAGCCAGGTCCTCTTTACTCCAAGTATGATTACACTGGAAAAACTAGTGCAGACTCATTGGATTTACAGTTCTGATTCCACTACTAGGCTGTGAAGCTGAAAAACAGGGGCACTTCATGGTGTTACTGGCTCTGATAGTGGATTCTAAATAAGAAGCTAAATGTGGTGCTGCAGTTTGGTCTCAGTTGTGGTGCACAAGTCTTTTTTTTAGAACCTGCTCCATACAGTTACTGCAGGGGAACCATTAATGGTCTGCAATATACAGAGGGTGGTTTGCACAGTTAACAAATTCTTTTTCAAGTTGCAGTGAAATATTTATTATTGGAGCACTTAAGGCAATCTTTTCAGCTCCTGCAATTGTGGCTTCATGCTGTGTGTTAGGTTACACATCCTGATTTGTCTGTGCTTTGTTCTCCTCCAAAGCCCAGTTCAAAAGTTTTTCACTCTGTAGCATAATGCAATCTCTTATTACTTTTCAGTATAGGGAGGCTTTAATTATTAGCTGTGCTAAAAGCAGCTTGATAGTCAGTGGGGAAATTACTCATGTCAGGTCTTTCCATGATGGTGAGTGCTGATGACAAGGAAAATAAAACTGACAGTCACGTTTTCATAGCCAAAGCCTTCCCTTGTCTAAGCAATGCTCAGTGTGAACCAAGCAGCCATGTGCGTGGTCTGCTGTTCTTGTTGTGTTGGGATGTGCTACAGAGCACGTCACCCTTAACAGCCTGTGCAGAAATGCTGCTGTTGGGGCAGAAAGGGTAAAAGGTCCTAATTCAGTCTGACAATTAGGGAAAATGTAGCAGGGGACTCTGCCCTGGGGTTAATATTTTTCTTCCAATTAGGATGCTTCTTCACAATTATTTCAGCATTTCCCTTCCTGTGGTGTGTAAGTCTTTATGAAAATGCTGACTTCTGTTTTTTAAGCAGATACAAGCAGGGGGGAAAAAAAGTCAGGATACTGTAATTTCCTTGTAATTACTATGGTTTTGTGTACCATAGCAACTCTTTATGTCAAACAGTTTGCTGAATTTGTCTCAGCATCTGGAGGCTGTAAGCAATATGCAGGATGCCAGAAGCTGATGGTGTGGCCGATGACAAACTATGGACAAAGTGGACCTCCTCTACAGCCTGAAACCATGTTCCTCTGCCAAAATGGCATAATCTGGAGCACCCTATAGTGCATGAAAAATAGCATTACAACATAGCTGGCACCCAGGAGTTGGTTTTATGCTCTGTATTTTTCATATTGATTGCTTTTCTTTATATGTTAAATAAGAAGTTCTTGAATTCCAGCGTGGATGATCCTTCTTTTCATCACTTTTTGATTTATTAAAAACCCTCACCAGCCACTTCTGTAGAATTCAGTGAGAAGGTGGGTCTTTAATCATGTGGATTTAGGGTTGTTTCAAACACTGGTTGCATTAAATAGTTTGAAGAATTGAGAACACACTGGTGGATGTTGTCTGAGTAAAACCGAAACTAGTGTGAAGAGCAGAGTTAAAAGAGGGGGGGTTTATTTCTTGTATCATGGGTGGGGAATCATGGGTGGATCATCGGGGGAGCTAAGGCATTGTAATGACTTTACAAACATTTCCTGGGTGGCCAGAGCAGCGCGGGGTAGCTGCTGTGCTCAAAATAAAAAGAGTTTTCTGTATTAATATGTTGTTTTATTGTAGTTGGGGGCACTGGGAAAGACCACAGCAAAGCAATGCAGTAACGCCTGCAAATATTTGGGAGGCAACAACATGGCAAACTGGCTTCAGTCCAGACCCCACATTGACATTCAGCAGCTGTGGGATTGATGTGGGGAGAGGGAACCACGCAGAGAATTCTTTTCAAATCCACCCTGGGAGGGAAAAAAAGGACCTTGATACTTTGCAAGGACTCTTTTGTGGGGGCCTGGCCATCCCCACCGGGGCTGGGTGCTGCCTGGCCAGGGCAAGGAACTGGCTGTCAGCCTCCTGCCTTGCAGAACCACAGCATCCTCGAGATCTCTTTTGGTCTCTCCTGGCACACTCCACCTCTGATTTGGGAATGAAAAATACGCTTGGCAAGTGGGGTAGCAGGGGGTGCCACTGGCACTGCTGGGGGAAGGCGGCCTCTGCCGATTCAAGGCTGAATTGGCACAGCAGCCTCTGCTTGGAAGACCCTCTGGTTTTCGTGAGGAAATGCTTGCAAATAGGCACATATTGCTGAGCTTTGCATATGTTCTCTTCTGAACTGTGTTGGGTAGCAGGACAGACTTGTGTTTCATGGCAGAGAGATGGGCATTTGTGCTGTATTAAGTAACTTATTTTTTCTAGGGTCTGCTGTGAGTGGGCTGAGATTCACTTGGCAATGGCCGTCTCCGAGGCCCAGCTCTGGCCAGTGTTATGGTTCAGGACAGATCATCTATGGGCCATGCCAGGGCAGCTGCTCTTCCCATGGGCAGTGATGATTACAGAGATGTTTTAATTAAGTGTGTGGTTGTGCTACAGCCGTCTGGGGTGACCCACACACTCCTGTCCCCCAACATTTCTTGTGCCAGTGCCAGGGACCTGAGCAAGTTGAAAACCTATGGTGAGGGAGATTGGTAGATACATAGATTTAAAACTGAGTTTGTCTCAATGTGGATCGATTCCTTGATCTTGTGAGTGGCAGTGATGTCCACAGGAAGGAACTTGGGAAAGGTGGCAATACCCATTTCGGCAGAGAGCAGTGTGAAAAGTGGAGTTCTGTGACAAGGTGTTGGGGATTTGAAGAAGGGGGGAGCAGTGTTTGGTGGTGGTCTGGGTTGGGTCTGGGGACTCCTTGTGGCTGCCCTGGGTGCAGTGTCAGGATTGGGAGTCCATGCTCTGTTGCACTGGAAGAAGGATCACCTATCTGCCTGCAGGTTGTTGTGGAAGGATTGTCTGGGCAATTTTGCTTTTTGTTTTGGAAAGTGCACTTGAGTGTGTTCTCTCTGCAGCTTGCTGTCCCCTCCTACTGCTCTGCCTGAAGGGAAACCTCCCCGGCAGTGGTTTTGTCACAGTTCTCACTGAATTGGTTTGCAGCAATTCACCTTCAAAGGATTCAGAGGAAGGAAATCTCGTGTCCTACCCCCCTGACACGTAGTTTATGGTTAGAAAAGGCACAGAGAATAGTGACACATCTTGATGCCTGTTTAAATCTACCTGACATTTGTTGATATGACAAGACTTCATGACCTGGAGATGCCCATGGGCTTTCTTCACCCATTGCTTCCAGGTCCCAGAGGAACTGGATGCTGTTTGTTCCTGCTTGTACTGGAACAAAATGGAAAATGTACTGGAAAAAATGGAACAAGATATGCTGGGAGCTCTTTCAGGCTGAGCTCTGCCATGCAGAGACCGAACTGTGGGGCAGCCACAGCACACGTGGCTGCTGGCTTTTTCTCAACCACTGTGCCCTGGAGACAAAGCAGGCTGTGGGAGAGGGGCTTGTTGGGAGGTGTCGATCAGCTTCACTGGAACTGAAATAAGGACAGGCACTTCTCTAATGAGACATTTCTGTAGTACTTTAAACAACCCAGAAAACATTTTTTCTCCTTTATGTGCTTCCTGTTGTGAGTCTATGCAGTTGCAAGAGAGAGGCAATATTCTGATTATATGAAAAAGATTTTGAAATGGAGCATTTTAAAGCTGCTGCTGTTAAGAAAAAGCTGACTTTTGAATCTTTGTTCCTTCATTCACATTTTTTTTCCTTTTTGTTAGCCAGTCTCAGGAAATGAGAACATTCTTTTGGCTTTCCGTGCCTGAGTCACATCTTATATATATATATATATCTATATATAAAAATATGTTAAAACATCTGGAAATGTTTGTTTCAGAGAGGTACTTGTTTTGTATTAGAGTGTCTGAACTTTAAGTGTTTATACACAGTTGGATGTTTCCAGAATTTCCCATACTTCTCTGGTTACAAGGACATGTATATTGCTCTCAGAAAAGCAAAGGGAAATGTGCTGATAACCTAGGGAATATACAAATAAGTAAAAGTAAAGCCTTTCAAGAAAGTGAGAATTTGCTATTTTTTTCAAAAATTAAACTATCAAAGCTATTGTTTACCTTGAGTTGCATCCAAATATGTAGTTGTTTAATGTTTGCTAAGTATGTATTTAA
Source organism: Ploceus nigricollis (assembly GCA_013399945.1). NCBI lineage: Eukaryota > Metazoa > Chordata > Aves > Passeriformes > Ploceidae > Ploceus > Ploceus nigricollis. Next base: position 1,259,411 of record VXBC01002309.1, read on the forward strand.
AAAAAAAGGTGTGAGGAGGAAAATCAGAAAATACCAGTATCTTTTCCCGTGTTCTTTTTTCTTTTAAAAAAAGGGGGAAAGGAAGTATTTAAAAGCTTATTACACCCATCTCTGCTACTGAGTGGGCTGACACTCACTAGGCTCTGGCAGTGCTCTGTGCACTGTGGGGTCTCCCTGCCTCCCTCTGTCCTCCCGCCGGGGTCACACGGAGATCGTGAGACCGCTCTGAAAGGAAAAACAAAAATCCATTTAGTTTAAACCAAAGGCCAAATATTTAACTTTAGCGGGGGAGGTGGTGGGATTTAGGAGAACGAGTAAAATTTCCACCCTTGGTTGTTTAACATAGCTGCATTGAAAATGATGGGAAGCCAGGGATGGTGGGCACTGGTGGTGTCCTGTGCAGGGAGGGATGCAGGGATGGCAGTGGGGTGTGAGGATTCCCCTGAGGGGCTCCATCTGCCGTGACCACATAATCTCCAGGTGTTCACAGCAGCTTCTCCTCCCACAGCTTCCACTGAAATGCCCTTGAGTTTATGGCTTGGATACAAAACCGCTCACTGATCAAATATTTTGATTGCATCCTAGCCTTCCTGTTAGTTTCTTTGATCTTTTCCCATTAGTGGATTATAGCAGACTTTCAAAAGTCTTGTTTGTTGAAATAGTTGTATAAATATGATCCTCAGGGTAGGTGTTATTTAGAAAAGTACTTATCTCCCAGAAAAAAGTACTTATCTCCTCCTTTTGCCCCTTTAGTGGGCTCATTTGCTATTGTGCATCAAAGAAGTGTGATTTCTGTAATCATATCAGAGAATAGCAGTTTATTGTTAATTGTTTGAAATAATCCAAAGGCCAGTGGGTCTTATTCTTTTGGCTGATTCCCCCCCTGTTCAAACACTGAAGAACTGTTTTCAGGTTCACATTAAAAAAAAAAAAAAAAAGAAATTCAAGAAACTCACAGAACCAGGACAGTCTGGGGTGGGGTGGCACTAAAGGGCTCGCAGCCCTGGGATGAATCCCCCTGTGTTGAATTCTCTCACAGTTAAAATTTCTCTCTTTTCAAAGTGAAAAGGCTCCCCTTCTCCATAGGCATCCTGCTTATGTGATTTCCCTTCTGAAATGGCTTCGTACAGCCTCACTTAATGCCATGCTGGAAGCTGGATGTCTTCAGGCACTGGCACAGGGCTGTCTGGTCACCATGTGGGGTTTAGCTTTCTGGAGAGATGAGTTGTGCCATAGCTTTGCAGTCAGATGAAGTGAGGGAGGAGGACTGGAATGTTTCTGGTGGCTACATATGGTGTAAGCCTAAAGATCGAAATTTCCAAACTTTGTGACTGAAAGCCACATTTTCCTTATTGTCACGTGAAGGATAGGAATTATCAAACTTCACTCCAGCAGGACCTGGAGAAGGATCCGAGGGTTTTTAGGGGTGGTGGGGTGTTCCATGTGTCAGGGCTCTCAGGGAAAGATGGGATTCTCCTTGGTGTCAGCTCATACCCAAGGCAAATCTCACCCTGCAGCTGCTGCTCTTCTGACCCATCCAATCGAGGTGATGTCCCTGCCCAAGGCAGAGCTGTCTTCCAACCCAAACCATTCTATTATCCCCTCCACAGCCTGCATTAAAATCTGCTGCTGGACTGGGCTTTCATTTTGAAAAGTACAGAGCAAATGAAGCACTGTTTTCAGTGTCATATATCAATGAGTCTGCTTCATTTTGATGTGAGTGAAGCTCTCTGTGCCTGTGATTGCTAATGCACTGCAAGGGGGGAAATAATTTGGACTTCTTGTGTTAAATTGCATCTGAGTCATAAATGTGAAAATCAATATTTTTATCATTACCATGCAGAGGTGGGCAAACAGTGCAGTTAAGAGGATCCTTGACATCACCCTTGGGAGAATTACTAGCAGATGATAAAATGGCAAAGGATCCAGGAACAGTAATATTGCATTACTGCTTAGGTTTCATGAGAAATCTTTCTGCTCACCTTGGCCTATTTATTAATTTATGAATAGCTTTGTCAACTTGTACTTGAAAGAGACATTCAAGAAGTTTAATGTCATTGCGTGATCCTGGTGTCTTTTCATGGCAATTTCAGGCAGGACAGATTCCCAATGAAGGCAGAATTACATAATGAGTATTTTGTGTCATCTGAGGTAAAAGTGCTCTAATAATTTTTACCTCCTGGATTCTGGTAATGTTTAGCTGTGTAGTGGCTTGATTTCAGTCATGGATTTTCTGTTAAGTCCAACAGAACACGGATAAAAATGTGCAGCAGTGTTACTTCCATGCATATACAAAAACAAGCACCGGGGTTCACAGAACGGATGGGATGGGGCAGGTGCTGGGATCTCAGTCACTGTGTGCCCAGCAGAGCAGCTGTAGCCATCACAGCCATCACTAGGGTGGCTGAGGTGGTGGTAATGTGGCCTGGGAGGTTTTCTATGGGAAGAAGGGCTCTGTTCTCCCAGAGGAGGAACTGCACCACTGAAAGCTGTCTTCTAGTGTCCAGCCTGTGTAGGCATGAAGGGTTTTGATGATGATGATACAAATGTCAAGCAGAGGATTTTTCTCTTATATATTGAGTAATGTTCCTTCCTTGGTTTGCATTGTCAGGTATTTGCCAGTTGTCCATGCCACAGTGGGAGGGGAATATAGTGAAAAGCTGCTGAGTCCAGATTCTTTAACCTATTATTAATCCTTTGTCATGAAAGCAAATGCAAAATGAGCAGGGCCTTAGTTCCAAGTCAAAAGGTTTTTCAAACTTGGAAAGAATAGTAGATCAGCTCTGTGTTCATGGTTTAAATAGTAATGTTCTTGGAGCTGGTCTTGGAGATGCAAGGAGGGCAGGGTCTACCTGAATTAATTGTGAAGAAATCTGTCGTTCAAAAAACACTTTTCTTTATACCACAGAGGTCTTGTGGCATCAAGTTCATATGGATTTAAAGTTTAATAAGGCAAAAGCATTGGTGCTGTCAGTATCCAGTATTTCATGTTTTGGTGGTCAAGTGGAAGTGTTGTGAGGGCATTAACAGAATTGCATTAACTGAAAACTTTTTTCCTATGCTTTTTTCCTTATGATATTAAAAGAAGTCAGAGAGCACAAGGAGATCATATTTGTTTCAATTATTCTTATCTTAAAGTGAATATTAAAAGTGTTTAAAAAGGACATACTTGCTTTTCAGAAATTGATAGACAGTGAAATGTATCTAAGTAAAAAGAATCAAATTAATTTGTTTAGTCTGAAGACAATACAGTCCTCATGCTCATGCAGAGCCCTTAAGTTAAATTCCTGAGTTCACTCAGGTCAAGTTACGAGTTTAAATTTTAATTTCCTTGAAGCCAAGAACTCAAGTGCAAAACACATGTCTTCAGTTAGCAGGACCTGGGTTCACCCCCACAGTTCGTGGCTTATGTGAGGGTTGAATGCATCTGTGTTCTGTATTCTCTTTATAAGCTTTTTTGTAACTTGCATCTATCTGGCACAATAAATATTTAATCCAACAACACAGGTAAGAAGAGTAGCAGGAGAAAATACAGATTTTTTTTTTAAAGTGATTCTGCCATAAATTTTTCCTTAACTCTGTTCATTGTGTACAAGCAGGTATTGCAATAGGGTGTTGTCTCCAAATTACTATTAGCAATTGCCTGGTCAGGCATATCAACAAGCACAGGGTGCTTCTGAAGCTTTTCCTCCAAGGCAAGAAATGCACCATCAGGAATTAAGATTTTAAAACCTCAGCAGATGATGGTGTGGCACCAAAAGCACTGTGGCAAGGGGTGCTTTGGTGCCTGTCACCTCCACAAATGGTCATTTGACATTTTTGTCCTGGATGCTGGGAAGTTGCACCTGCCCCTCATTAGGATGCTGCGTACCGGAGGAGAAGGTGATGGTGTGGCGTGGCACAGCTCAGCGGGGAGAGGAGTCCCAAACAGTAGGTCAATGGGGAGATCAAGGTTACAGACCTTCCTGCCATGTCCGTCCTCATGGGCTTCCTGCGCTGACATGCAAAGTTTGTGCCATATAAGTAACAAAGGAGTTGAGGAAAACAAGTAGCAGCATTGTGGAGCATCCAAACACAAGGCAGTAGTAGGCAGGCTGCATAGTGACATGAGTGTGGGAGCCCTCCTGGCCAGCTCACCAGGTGGTGATTCTGCCTCTCGTATCTTTTCTCAGCCCCTGAAGAGTTTTTTTCTTATGTACCTTATCATTTCTTTATTACCTTATTGTGGCATACTATGATGTTTGATTTCCTAATAGCTCAGGTGTATCCTGTTTCTTTGCTTCTGTAAATAACACATTTTCTGTGCTAAAAAAATGTGTGCTTTTACAGAGGACACACATCTTCAGTGCTTCATCAACCTGCACTGCAGCAGTGCCTTTCTCTTCATCACAGAGGCAGGATGCTATGCTGTGAACCAGTTGCACTCATAACTTATGTGCAGGGGGAGAAGAGAGGAAACTGCTGAAGTCAGGGATTGTTGGCTTATTCAGTAGTTATGAACAGCCAGATTGAGCTCAGGTCTATCTAGCTGGCCGGGGTGCTACTGCTTGCTTCACTAGAGCTCTCTGCATAGCTAATACCTGCATGACCCCTTACATTCAAGTTCCTTTCAAATCTGCAGGGATGTGTTAATAACTTCAATAGAAATAGATTAATGAAGCTTTGTGACAATTCCTCAAGACTGTATGCATATAAATGGAGAATTCTGCACCAGTTTGATTACCTTCAGCATGTTGTTAAGAAACGACATATGTTTGACCTCTCACTGTTTAATGTTTCTGAAAACGTGCAAGTTCTAGAGGTTAGTGTGTTAAACTAATACAGTTAAGACATCAAGTCTTAACCAATTTTCCTCAAAGCCAATTGAAATTCCACTGCCCTCTTTAATGGGGCTTGATGTAGTGTTAAGGGTCCCTAAGTGGAACATCAATGGCCAAATAAGACAAAATACCTGCTAATACTTGGAAACTAGTTCTGTCAGAAAACTAGTTGAAACTTGAAACCTTGCTGCTTTGTCTGAGATATAGGGACAAAACCATCACTGTTCTGAATTAGCTCTGTATGGATGGTGCAGTAAGGTCAGCCTTGTAAGAAGAGGATATTTCCTAATCTCTGATTTCTCATATTTAAAGAAGAGCAGCTGGTTATTACACAGATGGATCCAGCATGCCTGGCCAGTGTCACATCCCTGTGCCTATAGATAAATGTCTTCAGCTGAAGTTGTCATACACTGGATTTGATACCTATTTTGTATACTTTATACTTGTTTTTATAAATACTAACTAAGGCTGTTTCCGCTTTTTTTTTAATACAAATTACCTGAATTTAATTTTAAAAATTATCATTGTAACATATATATATATATACCGTATAATTTTACTTACAGCTTTTTCAACAAATCTCTGCGATGCCTTTTTTTTTTGCTGCAGTTGGGTTCATAGTTTGGCAACTGGCCATGCAAATGTAAATGTGTGAAAGAAAACAAAAATTGGAAAAGCAGAGCAAGCCACCATCACTGCAGGTCTGCTTGCTCATAGGGTCAGAGCCCAGATGAGTTTGGTTTCAGTCTTATGCAGTGGAGTGTTACAAAGTTGTGTATTAACCCAGTGTACTGCTAACTGGTATCATTTAATTTACATTTTTAGCCCAGTAGCCACTTGGTGGTGGCCTGCATGTTGTTCTTTGGTGAGATCAAAGTGGTTATGGATGGGGAAGTAAGGAGGAGGTTCCTGTTCACTGAGGCTTTTGTGAGTCCTCAGTCACACCTCTCCGAAGTGTGAATTTTACAGCAAGTGAGCTGTGTTCATGAAAGGGAGCTGAGCTCTGTGTTGGCAGTGGAGTTACTGCTGCAAGTGGGTAGGGGTTGGAGTGGGCGTGTTGGTGTCTGTGGAACTGTGGATTGTGGGGCTCCTGGTGACCTGCCTGAGAGCCAGGCTCTGCCTCTGGCAGAGGTGAGGTCAGGAGATCTCTTGGTCCACTCCCATGGTGTGGTGGTGTTCTGAACTAGTTAAATTTTGACAAAGCGAGAACACCAAGAGAGAGCGGGGCAGAAGGGCTGTGCCTTGTAACAGTGGTTAGTGAATGATACACATGAATAAAAGAGCAGCGGGGAAGTTGGTATTTATACATCAGCTTGGCCAAGAGGATTTTAATAACTTATGATGCATCCAACAAGCTGTGGGGCTCTGAATCACCTGTGGCCAGGCAGTTCAGTACAGGAGAGGTTAAAGAAGGAAGGTGAATATAACACAGTATCTAAGTCACTGTGGTTTCTAAGGTGATTTCTAAGAATTTATACTGCTTGCTCAATGTTTCTTGCCTTAATTGGCATTGTGCAAGTATTTTTCAGTGACATTAAGAACAGCACATTGGGGTTTAATGGTAAAAACAGTATTTCTGTTAATTTGGTATCATCCCCCTCTTCCCTATGAACTAGATTTGATTTTGGACAACTGTAATGATTTATCCATTAAGTTGCTGAAATCATAGTCTCTATGAGTCTTGTTCTGGTTTTTTTTTTCATTTCTAATTAATTTATGCTGGTGATTTCTGCTGAGTGCTGAGCACTTGGTTGGGCTGCTCAGAGCTACCTTTTATTATCTCCTTTATAAACATTTGTGGAAAAGCCAATTTCTTAAGAGGACAGTTGCAAGGCAATGTTAGAACAGATTTGCTGCCCTTGCAGTATCAAGTAAATGTGATATTAAACAAATGATTTGACTACTTTTGCTTTCACACTGCAGCATTCCCATTGTAGCAACCCAAAAGTCGAGGGGGTGGGAGAGGGAGTGCTTTAAGTACAATGATTGCTAAAAGCCAGTAAAAAGAGAAGAATAACTCTGCTGCAATGGGATTTTTAGAAGGGGCTAGCATTTTTAAATATGTTTTATTCCAGTTAACAGTACTGGCAGATTTCATTTGGGCTGTAAGGAGCTCTGGTTCCTATCCCACTTTCTGAAAGATAAAAATGTTGGTAGATTTCAGGGGCAGACTGGTAAGTTTGAGTGCAGCTTAGGGTTGGGTTTACACTTCCGTATGATGCCACTTGGTGGGACAAACGTGGTCAGACACAGGCACAAATGATGTCTGTGTTTAATTGAGCAGGGCACACAGCACAGAATTTATGCCAGCTGTTGGAAGACTAAAAGTATCTTCATGGTGGTATGTTTTATAGCAGGACAGGTTAACTGCTACAACTGTTTTTTAAAACATCTGGTCAGGATAAGGAAGTTTCTGTGGACTGGTACTCAGCATCATCCTGCTGCAGCATGTTTGTACCCACCCAAGAAACTGTGAAACAGGCTGTGCATAAACTGCATCTCTGAACTGTGATTTCAAGGAGATGGCAACTTGCTAAAGGTCAGAGAGCAAGCCAGGAATGGTATACAGATTTTTTTGTTGTAGTTTGTTTGGGAAAAAGAAAGCTTAAAAGCAAACACACACAACCAGCAAACAAAACAAAGGAAGCCTTTGCTTTCCCAAACGTGTTGCTCTTAAGAGCATCAGCAGTGAGGTACTCTTGAACTGGCATTTTATTTCCTACCTTATGAGGGAAAAACAGCCCCTGTTGTTCCTTAGTGGTATCTGGTTTATGAATCTTTTGTTTTTATACTCTCACTTCCAGGTTGATTGGACTGATTGTTCTGTGTTTGGGAAGATTCCTTTGACCAGTCAAAGCATACATTAATGATTGGCTTGAAGATAAAGCAACCTCCTCTCTGGGTAGAGGCTGTTGCTCTGAGCCCAAAAGGAGGGTATTGTCCTCCAGCTCCTGTCCAGAAGGTGATGGCAGCATAGCACAGTCCCCTCATCCCTCCCTTTGGGTAGGTATGTGCCATTTGGCATGGTTGGCCTATCTTAATTCCTTAAAATTTAATAAAACCATGCATTTCTATTGTACTTTAGCCACATACAAATAACATATTTATTAAGATTTCCCTATCTGAAAGGAATTCAGTGGGAAATCCTGTGGCTGTTCTGACAACAAGAAAATTTTATCTTCGTTTCTCTTTCTTTCCTTTTGCCTCTTCCAGTATATAGTTGCTGTTCCATGGTTCCTGGCACTGGTGACTAAAACTGAGGGCTGATTTAATTTTTAATTTTATTTTAAATATCTTTTGACATTTATAGGCTGAAAGTCACGGACATGGGAAAAACAGAATTTAAAGGAATTTTGGGCCACTTTGAGCATTTTTTTTGAGAAAATCTGATTTAATTTCAAGTCTTAGGTACAGAATAGTTCAGGATTATTTAAATCTGGATAATTAAAAAGCTGTTTTTCTGTAATAAACCCAGGAAGAGAAGGCACTGGGTTACAAGTCCTATTTTGGGAACCACTGAGCATCTGAAGCTGTTCTCATTCATGTCAGTGGAAGTTCAGAAGCATTTCCCCAACCATTTTTTTGAAGGTGATCCCCTGAGTCTCACTTTCATTTCACATATTGTATTTCATGTAATACTGGTGTATGTCAGCTTCTCTGGCTTTATTACTGTCTTGAATTCATTTAACTGGAATTCCTGTGCTTTCTTTTAAGCATCTACTCTTAACCACTAATAAATCTGGAACATATTCAGACATGGAGGGATGTTGGACTTTACAGGATGAAACTTCATTGTTTCCCTTTATGGGCTGTGGCTTCCAAAATACCAATTATGGTAATTGCCTTCCCCTCCCTCCCACCGTCCATCATCTGAAGTCCTCTTTTACTGCATCAGCTTTTTCTACCCAAACTGTCTCTGCCTATTGCTGCCTTTGTCTCCACTTCCTGCTGTGGGAAGAAGATTCCCTGCAAATCCCATCTGAACCGCTTCATCTGCAGTGACTGCAAGATGTTTTAAGTAACTTGAAATGGCACAGAAGAACAGCCAGGGGCCCAGCCTGAAAGATAAGATTTGAAATTAGAGTACATGCCTGACATCACACGTTTTACTGAATTCTTGTTTTCACCCTTTTTTTTGTTGTTGTTGTTTGTTTTCTCTTTTTGTTTCATTTTAAGTAGTTAGCATGGGTAGTGTCTTTTCACATTTCTGTAACTGCTCCCCCTTATTTTGAGGCTCAAAAATTAGTAGCAAATATGTCCCTTAAATCACAGAATCATGGAATTCTTAAGGTTGGAAGGGATCTTTGGAGATCATTTTGTCCAACCCCCCCTACCAAGGCAGGGTCAGCAAGACCAGTGACACAGGAATGTGTCCAGGTGGGTTTTGAATGTCTCCTGAGAGGGAGATTCCACAACCTCCTTGGGCAGCCTGTTCCGGTGCTCTGCCACCCTCAATGTAAAGAGGTTCTTCCTCATGTCGAGGTGGAAATTCTTCTGTTTTAAATCTCTAGTTGTTGCAGACACTGGCATTAATTAGTGGGTTTCTTTGGCTCCAATCTGTCTCTTCCTGGGTTGCATGTTCACAGCCGTGGGGGAGCCAAAAATGACAAAAAACCTCTGCTTTGCTCCCGATTATCCCTGTTCACATTTCACAGCATGGCAGTGATGTGGTGGTCTCCGGGGTGAGGCAGGGAACAGGGCACACAGGAGATGCTGTGGGGATGTGAGGAGCTGGACTCCTATGGCCGAGCTCCTGGCTGCTGAGTGTGGTTTTATTGGGCTGTTTTTTTTTTTTTTTTGTTTAAATTAAAACTTCCTCTGCATTTTTCCCCCCCGAATCTGAAGGAACCCAGATTGTTTTTCCATATGTGCATTCAGATGAAAATGCTTTTCTTCCTCTTTTTCTTTCTGTCAAAAGAACGATGGGATTTTTTTGGAGTAATATTCAAAGACTTTTTTTTCCCCTCAGGCTTATTCTTTACATTGGACTGATGCCTCATTTTTCAGTAGCAGATCAGAGCTACTCAAAAAGGAGTCTGATAGACAAGCAAACTTCTTAAAATTTAATTTGGTACTTTCTTAATGCATCAACATTAGTAATTATATGTTACTGGCATTACCATGATCTAAAAATGGTAGTAAAATAAAGATGGTTTAGGCTGGCTTTTTTTTTGCTGTCCTGAATGAATTCTGTTATGGGCTGTGTTCAAAATAGCTGGGCATCCTTGCAGATCTGTATTACTTAGAAAGCAAGAAAGTCAATTTTGCAAGTAACTTCTTTCTTTTTGAATATCTAGACCACAGAATTCACTTCTACTTTTTGTCACACACAACATCTGGGGATTTCCATTTCTTCTGCTAAGTATTATGCTCAGATTAGGGTGGTGAGAGTTATTCTGAAAGATGTGCATCAGGCTTTTTTGAGCTGTATGACAGCACTATTTTCAAATAATTTCATACGTTTTGAGTGCCTGTGGAAGTTCCAGGTTAAAGCAATGTCCGTCTAGGACTTATATTTTCCTTATCTATTGCTGTCATTGATATAAGCATGTAACTTACCATAAGGGAATTAATTAAGGGAAAAAATAAGCATATAATTGTAATACTAGTTCTGTTACTGCTCTTGTTCTTCTAAGCTTGCCCTATTTTTCACACAAATAAAAATGACCTGTACTTACCCCACACCTGATGTTGTTGATCTTTTTACTTATTTATATGCTGAGTATTTGATGTGCTTCATTACTTGATGACTTGCTAATTATATAGCAGTTAGAAGTAAATAGAAATTGAAATGGGAATGCCCGTTGTGAGAGGAAGCACAAATGACGTGCCAAAAACCCACTGCAGCAGGTTAGTACTGACTTCAGACCTCTGTTTTTTTCTGGTTGATAAGGGTAACCCATGATCATAATTATTTATCTGAACATGACTGAATATATGCATAACACATATGTGACCCATATTTACGTTGCCTTTAGAATCTCTGTGAATGCTCCTTCCTCGCATTCTTTCGTGAAGGGTGTGTGTCCACAGGGGCTTTAAAAATTACTTTTAAGGGAAAAAAATTCTTGAGAAATGGCACACACTCTTGCTTGCAAGAAGCCTTGTGCTGTTTTTCTTTTGGTTATGTTTCCTTCTGTTTTGTTTTTCCTTCCTCTGACTGATGCTACCTGAAAGTTGCCTTGGAGTATTTGATGGCAGTACTGTCATAAGAGCCTGTGTGATGGACCAATACCAGTGAGCAGATGACAGTTGCTGTAACCAGCTCTTCGACCCCTGCAGTCTCCTTGTGTGATGTTGGAACTGTATGCACATAATTTATAAATAAATAAATAAATGTACCTGTATTGGGGATACGAGCTTACATTTTTTTTTCTGATAGAAGTACAAAATCAAAATAATTTGGAGACCAGAGCTCTAGCAGACAGAAAATAAGTTTTCGTTTTTCCCCTTATTTGCCACCAGATTATGGCCCTGCTAAAGTCAGCCCTCTGCACACACAGCCTCCTCCCAGCTTTCAGACACTGTGTTACGAGATGAATCCCCCACGTAATTTGGCTGACTACACTGCCACCTCCCCAACAGAAGACATAAATGAAGGGGTCTGGCTGAAAGGGAAGTCTGTTTGCAGCCTGCCTCACCAGTGCAGTTAATTGAAATGCATCCACGTGATCCCTTCCTTTTGATTTGAATGGGAGCTGGCTGGTTTCCCAGTGCAGGCAAAAGAGCTGTTTTCTTCTCCTGAAGTGAAATGCCTATTTCTGGTGCTCCATTTACCAAGGATGGTTAAGTGAAGTAAAGGGGAAGGGGCACAGTCAGCCAGTGGGGTGACTGAGGTCAAAGAGTAGCAAGTGTGGTGCCATAATTGTCAGGGCTGGCAGGGTGCAGCAGATGTGGAAATGAGGTGATTTGAGCAGTGTTCCCACTGATCCACCCCACTGTGCCTCTGGGCCTGGATTCCTTCCATCCTGACGCTCCTTTTCTCTTAGAGAAATGCTTCCCTGCCCTCTCCAAAAATGAAAATAGAGGAACCTGCCAAAGTGCTTTGGAGGATGGCCTCTGATGGGCCCAGGAGCATGATCTTGCTCCCCATGATGGATGAACAATCTTCAGGTGAATCTTCAGTGTCACCCCATGTGACATTATGAACGTGAATTTGTCCTAATGGCCACCACAGGAGTACACAAGTGGGTCACTGGTGCAAGGGAAGCAATTCCCTCTTCAGACTGCCTAGTGTAAAAAACTCAGGAAAATGAGAGGGACAGACAGACAGATGGACATCCCATCTAGCTGTGTCCCCCAGCCAGCGCTTTCAGATCTGGCTCTTGAATGCAGAGACCATCAGCCCAGCCAGCAAACAGGCTGCAAATCCAAAGCTGAGGTGGGACTGTGCTGCTAATAAGAGCTTTGCTTGAGAGCCTTGAAATCCTTCCCTTTTGTTCAAATTAAACTGCTCCATTTCTTTTCTCTTCATTTTTGACTAAGCAGCCTTTCTGCTAGAGTGTATCTGTAGACTTCATGTGGTCTGAGGCAAGTCCAGAGCAGGATTTGGTCCGCTGTGCTGCACCATCTCCTACTCCCGAATCTTTGATAAGTGGTGTTGCCTCTGTCCCAGTTCCAGAGCTGCCAGCTGACATCCACACCACCTGTCTTGCAGGAGTGCTTGAGGACAAATAGTGTAAGGACCGTGAGATACTTAAACACTATAGAGTCAGACCTGTACATAGCAGAGGAAAGTAGCCAGTAGAGGACTGATAGGTAAAGCAGTTAGTCATCCGGGAAATGACAGACTGCCTTGACACCCCCTTCTTCCTTCCTAAAATAAGCAAAATCAGGTAAAGGAATAAAATTCTGAAATTACAGAATGTCTAATATTCCATGGGTGGAATTGCAAGCAAAAAAAGTGTTGATGTTAAATTAATTATTTATAATTTATTATTCAGTACTAAGGAATAGGGTGATCAAATGTGATTTATAATAAAAGTATTCTTTTTTCCCCTTTATGATTGGTTTTGTTACAGTGAGCAGAATGGAGTAGTACCGTACTTTATCTTGCAGATAAGACTTCCCTGCTTTGCTGTAAAGTGCCCCTATTTTTCAGGGAAAAAAAAAAAGAATAAGATGCTGGTGTCAGCTTGGAAGGTTATTGCATAGCTACTGTCACATAAAGCAGAATTAATAGCAAGAGCTTTAAAATATGTACAATATGTGCATTGACTTCCTACAAACTGGCATTCTTCACAGTTCCTGGTAGAAGTTACACCAAAGTTTGTGTTTGTAAGGTCAAAGACAAGATTTTTATGGTGAATAATTACAGATAAGTTGTTTTGGTTTTATCTTCTGAATGGTATTTTTTTGCTCCTTAAAACAGGGAGCACACACTTGTGCCTCTGTGTTGCTGCACATAATGCTGCACCTTCCTGCTGTGCTGCTGGAAAATCACCCATACGGAAAGTCCCTGGATAAACCATTTGTGACGGAAGAGGAGAGTTCTGAGGAAGGAGGGGAGGGTGTGCAGGGACTGGCAATCCCTCTGGGTGGCAGAAGGGGAACTGGATGATATACAAGGGTGATTTCTGTAGATCCATGACCTCACTGCTCTTGACCTGAAGGGGTGGAGTAGTTCTTGAGGTTTACTGCAGTGATACACAGGACAGACATGTGGACTAGGAAGGGCTGTCTGAATAAAAGTACTTCAGGCTATTACGACTTTCAGAAATGTTGCGTACATTTCTAGTTGCTTATAACATTCTTCTGCTTGGAGTAGATGAATTCTTATACAAGTCTTTACACTGTTCATTTTCTCTGTCTCCCAAAATAGGGTGGGAGAAGGGCAGGAGAGGAGAGCAGCATGGTGGGTGAGGTGGGAGGGCGAATGGTGAGCACAGAAGTTGTCAGTGCCACACATATGTGGTAATAATATCTGTTTCTTGAGAAATATGCAAGTAGGCCAACCAGTATGTAATAAAAAACTTGAAGGCAGTTTCATCTTGGAACACACATTTCTTCAAACTGGGATCCAGCTAATAATGTGAAGGAAGTCCAATAATACAAACACTTATTCATAGATGGGGTTTTTGAATTGGAGAGCCTGCAGACTTTCTGAGTCTATAAAGTAATTTGGAGTCTTGTGAGAGATTGTACTGAGAACACTTGAAATTTTAAAAGGTGACTCACTGTATTCCCCTCCAAACAATTAAGTTGTTTCACTGAGCTCATCTTCACTGGTCTGGTATGTAATAACTTGTTTTTCCTTCTGCTGATGCCTACATTTATTCCTCCAATAGTGTTCTTAAATGTGCAGCTTCTTTATGAACTTTTTTTTAGTGCTACAATTGATCAGTAATCCAGAAGTTCATAGCTGCATGGAGGATTGCCACAGATAAACTAATTCTGTGCAGCTTCTAGGTCTGAGCATTGAACAAACCGCGCTTGAATGAAATCCAGTCTTTGCAGTGCATTCTCCCTCAGGTTGGGGCAGGCATTTATGCCCCGACTCTCTCTTCTGCCCTGTGGTCCAGCCCTGGCCAGGTGGGCAGGTCCAGGCAGACATCATCTTGGCTGATCCTTCATCCAGAGAATCCTGAGTTGGCTCTGAGATTCAAGGACGAAGTTAGTGGCTGCGGGTGCTGTGGACGCAGGGCTTCCTTCACAAGCCAAGCCACTGCCTGCATTTTGAAGGCTGGGGAGTGGGACAAGCTCTTGCAATGCCCTGGTGAGACAATGCCAAGCACAAGTTACTTGGTATCATTGGGAGGAGAAGGGGGGAAAGAAGTCATTTGTATTCCTGACTCCTGATGGGTGGAACAGTGAGTAGCAGAAGGGAGGTGCGACAGAAGGGAAGCAGGGTGGCCGGCAGCAGCCAGCTGGCCCCGGGTTGGTGGCAGCATGCCTGGGGGGGAGATCCCTGGGCCCCTGCCAGAGAGTGTGGGAGGAAAGCAGCTACCGATGGTGTTAGTCAGTGTGACTGCTGAGTGCTGTTCAAAGGGCTGGAGCGCTGTAACAAGGACAGATTGGGCGTTATCTCATTTCCTCTTTCACATAACACCAGGGAAAAGGGAGAACGTTAATGAAACCCTGGAGGTGAGTGGAGCCAGATCCAGGCTGAAATGTGTAAAGAATTTCTCACAAGAGATTTGTCTTTTTGGTCCTTTTGTACCATTCCACAGGCATAACCTTTGTGGTTGCATGTTGTTTATTTTCCCTTGGCTGCCACTCTTCCTGTTTAATCCTTAAAGATAATAATATACATTAGTAATGGTGAGGAAGAATGCTTTTCATAACATTAATGTCAAACATAGTGTGATACAATTTCTCTAATATTTTGGCTTAATACTGTGCACATTGTGCCAGCAGTAGTACTGGATGATTCAGAGACTGCTGTTAGGCCTATTAGGGATGCTTTTTCAGAGCTCATGTAAGAGGCCCCAGAAGACATCCAGAAGATTGCCTATAGTCTTTATATTTGAAAATGGTGACAAAAACAGGCTGCTGGAGAACTAAAGCTTAGTCAGCCTAAGTTCAAACCCTAGCAAGTCATGAGTGCAACTAACAGTGAATATAGAAACGCTTACTGAATAATACAGCATTAAAAGAGCCACATGGATTTCTAAGAACAGATAATTTCAAAGCAGCCAATTTTCCAGGTCTGGCAGATGAGCATGCCTTATGAACAGAAAGGAGGAAATAAATTAGGTGTATCTGCTGATGGTGTCTCACACAAAATTTCATAAGCAAACAAGAGAAAGAGGCTTTAGAATTCAAGTGATGGTGATTGACTTTGTTGGAGCATAAGCCTTGCAAATTCTCTTCTGTGTATACGCTTGTGTGCTCTTGCCGCTCTTGTTGTTGTGGTCCATTCACATGAGTGCTGCTGATACCTCCTCCTGTTCCTTCATCATGCCCTTTTAAGGCATATTAGTGTGGACTCAGGGCTTGATTTCAAGAAAGCATATTGCAATTTGGAAATAACAGTCTAGGTGAAATTGCTGGAAGGGAGATGTGCAGCTGTATGAAAAGAAGCATTTGGACAGGAATTGATGTTTTGACACAGAGCCACCAACAGGATCCCCCTAAACAGAACGTGCCTGATCACACCTTGCAGGAATTCTCTCTTTTGTCACTTGCATTTAGTAACTTGATCAGTGACTTGGATGCTGCAGCTGAAAGTTGGCTTACGAAGTTTGTGGATGTCCTTGACTTGGATAAACCTTTAGGGATACAGGAGATTAATTAAAAATGATCTTGGCAGTCTGAAAAGAGGCTCCACAATCAAGAAGCTGAAATTTCATGAAGAGAAATGAAACGAGTGGTGCTCACGAAAGAGAATTCAAATGACCATGGGCTGAGCTATCTGAAGAATTATTAAAATGCCTTATCATGTTTTATGATGTGCCTGCAGAGAAAAACAGATCTTATTTTGGAAATGCTGAGCATTAAATATAAAGGAAGGTTGACCTAGATTATTTTGAAGAGACTCTGTATTTATTACTGAAAAAGTCGGAGAGTTGTTGTCCTGCCAGAGGAGGATAACAGAGAGGCCTTGTTAAAGCAACAAAGCACTTGAAGAAAATTGGAAATGTACTGGCTGGTACATGCTTCTTTACTGAAACCTAGGAACAGGGTTGTATCCATGGATGGCAAATCTATTTTGATGGTATTTTAGTGCATCTGTAGTCTCTGTAAGTGAAATAGAAGGGATACGATAGGCCTACCCAGGAATTAAAATAACTTTTTTCTCTGAAGCAATATTTCCTCCTCCAATGTGCTCTTGTGTCAGAAGGGAGACGGGTACAGCGATGTAGGTAGTTGAAGTCAGAGATCCTGAAATGGGGCTCATGCCCTGATGTGCCTTTGATGACTGTGTCAGTTTGGCCCATGGCCGTGCTGTCCGTGCAACAGGGTGTGTGCATCTCCCTGCACATCAGGATGCAGCTGCAAGGAACCATCCAGTCGTGCTGGGCATTATGTAGCCATCCTGTTTGTCTTGCCCTGTCATGGGCACTGTGGAGGAGGAAGCTGGGCAGGATGGCAGGGATGTTGTCTTACTTCTAAACAGCAGTACTCTTGTGGAAAGGTCAAGCCTTTCTCCTGTTTTTCATAGCCATTTTAGAGGAGGGGAAGATTTTGACAGCTCCCAGCATCAAATACTTCCTCTGATCAGCTGCTGCAACTCCAGTTCCCCAGTGCCAGGTGTGCCATCTGCTCATGGCCGGCACTTGGGTCCTTGCAGCTGCTCCTGCTCCAGTCAGCTCTGCCACTGCTACTGGCCCCAGGAGAGGACACTCGGTGAGGAGAGTCGGTCGGTAGTGGAGCTGGTGTTTCCCATCACTTCCTATTGAGGGGCCCTCAATTCAGCAGTGTGTGCATCCTAGGGCATTGCTCCAGGCCTGGCTTAGGTGAAGCAGTAACCCTTTTGAAAAAGTTGTCTTTAAATATTGCAATGAGTTCAAGAGAAGACAAATGGCTGTCTGTCCTCTCATCAGTTGAGAGCAGACCATTTCATAGACTCATAGAATTTGGGGTGGAAGGGTCTTTTAGAGGCCATCTAGTCCTATGTCCCTGCAATGAGCAGAGACATCTTCTACTCCATCGGGTTGCTCAGTGCCCCATCCAGTCTGACCTCGAATCTTTCCAGGGTCAGGGCAGCTACCAGCTCTATGGGCAACCTGTTCCAGCATTTCACCACCATCATAGTGAAAAATGTCTTATTTGAACGGCTGCAATTGTGGCTTTTTACCTGAGCTTGAGTCAGTCCGGTTTGGAGGTCCGGCTCTGATTTACATGGATTTGCTGTTAGCTTTTGGTGGCCTGGCTCTGCTTTGAACGGTAGCTGTGATGACACTGACAGGAAGGACTGCAAGGGGAACCCCAGGGGCGTTTGGGGCTTTTTTTTCCCGTTTTTTGAGCAGGCTTCGCTTTTCCAGCCTGGCAGTGTGGGGCGGGGAGGGCGCTGCGGGCAGGGGACTCTTCGCGGGCCGGGGACNACGGCGCGGGTCCCGGGCACGGCCCGTGGGGCGGGGGCGCTGCAGCCGTGGGCTCTGGGAACATGATGAGGGAACATCTCACTTCTGCTGAGCTGGAAGGATACTTCCTGCATCTTCCTCCCTTGTGCTGTGTATGACCCACTGGTCCTTTGCCCTACAGCAGCTGCATTCACTAACCCACCCCCCCAAACCCAGACTTCTTCCCATTTTGGTGGCTGGGATAGAGCTCTTGAGAGAGGAAGACATGGGCTGCTCCTTGCAGCTGGGGTGAAGGTGAGGGAGGAAGGAGTGTATGGGGAAGGGGAAGGAAGAGCGTCTGTGGGAGAAAAAAGGAACTTGGTGAGCTCCAAGGTCAGTTCGGCCGTCTCTTGTATACACCCTCGGCAAACTGCAACAGCTGAGGCATGAGTACATATTTCCTTCTGCTTGTTTTGCCCCGGAGACGGTGATTTCAGGGGGTGATGAGGCAGACAGCTGCAGGGTGTGACTGTCTGGCTTCTCCACCAGCTCCTGGCAATGCAGGCACCTCAAAGGCCTCCTTGCAGAGGGTGGCTCTTGTTGCCTGAAGCAGAGGACACTGACTTGTCCAGAAGCTGCAGTATTGAGCATCCTGGAGCAGCTCTGGGGATTTGGCTCTACCTGTGTTCTGCAGTTCTAGTTCGTGTTGGTCTGCTAAAGGAGCAAAGAAAAATACTCTGCATCTGTGGAAATTTGGGTATGAACTAGTGGTTCCCTTCTCTAGTTAACTTTTGCTTGTAGACTAACTTTTTGGTCTAATTCTATGCTTACTGCAGGTCCAGCTCCCTCTCTGTTACCTCAGGAGCTTCGTGATCACTGCAGAGCCACATCTGCTGACCTCTTTTGCAGGAAGCCCTGGTGCCAGGAACAGCTGATGGGCTTGGCTGAATCATGTGACTTTGTCTAGAGCTGTTTGTGTGACTCTGCTCTGCACTTCCCATCAGGCCTGATTTGGGCAACCACAGACTGCAACGATCTGTCAGTGCCTATGAGCACAGTCTCTCTGGGGCTGGTC
This sequence comes from Ploceus nigricollis, assembly GCA_013399945.1. NCBI lineage: Eukaryota > Metazoa > Chordata > Aves > Passeriformes > Ploceidae > Ploceus > Ploceus nigricollis. The sequence goes on from VXBC01002309.1 coordinate 1,278,250, forward strand.
TTGTTCTGCTCTCATTGGTCATAATTTTGTTCATAAGTTTTCTTTTAGTACGGCTCTTTTGGAAAACAAATGGGTGGTAAAAGAGACCCAACTATTATGATATGAACAAAACTGAAAAACATGGTTTAGCCAGGCCAGCTGGTTAATGAATTACTCAAGCATGCTTTAAAACGTTAATTGAAGAGTTAATTCTTGTTTTCCTAGTTCCCTTTTAATGGATGCTTATTCACATTAACCATGAAGTGTTGCAGCTTTTGCAGTTATCATGAATCAACAAACTGTCCTTGCCTTTTTATAAAAGCGGAACTGCTGGCATATAAGCAATATATTAAATAACATGAATTGAAGTAGCAACCAAGGCCTCTCATTCTGTATAACTGGTTTGTGATGATTTTCTTCATGCTCAAGAACAAAATGCTGTTACCTTGACGTTTGCCACATTATTTAGAGAGACAAAGCTGTAGTGCATTCTTTCGCCTGGGAGGGTAACTGTCCAGTGATAAGTTTAATGAAACTTTACTGCCGCTTTTGTACTTGAAAGGTCTTTGCAGGAAGAGATAAGAAGTTCAAATGAGGAAGCACTATGTGACAGTATGGGAAACAGCAGCTTGGAAAGATAACTTAGATTGTTAATTTGTCCACAGAAAAGGGTTAGCGATAATGTTAAGTGGCCTGAAGACAGAAATAGGAGCAAGAAACAGGATGTAGAGACATGATGAATGAAAAGCAAAATGAGGCTCTGTTGGTACGGCATAGCATTATTTTGTGTGTATGGTAAAAGCAGGTGGTAAGGAAGCTTTCCTGTCTGACCATTCAGGAGGGTGCACTGGCAGTCAGGGAGCCGAAGCCTGAAGCCATACTGCTGTACAAACAAGTTCTGCCTGCAGCATGTCCCTGCAGAGATCGGGTTGTGGCCTAATTTCTTTGACACTGATGGTGAGCAAGGTTTCAGGCTCCATTTTTTTACGGATCTTTGTCGCAACTGGCAGGGAAACATTGTTGATTTTAAGGGTATTCCTGCTTTAACCTGCAAAGAGCTGTCTCTGAGGCCTTTGAGGTGTCTCAGGGATTCAGATTGCTTTAGAAAAACTGAGTTTGAGTCTCCGTCCATACAAGAGAGAAAAATCTCAACTCTTGTTTGTCTGGGCAGGTTCACCTGCTTTATCTGCAGGTTCACCCTAACCTGCTCTGTGAGATAGTGGTTTTTGTCCCCAGTTAGTCCTTGTCCTGTGCTGAGGTTGTCAGAGATGGCAGTAGCCTTGCAGTGTGTGACACTGTCTGCCTTCATCTCAGAAAAGAAGAAAATCAGAGGGTATTCCTCTTTCTCAGCAGGTGGGAAGGTGGGGACATTCCTTCCATGCAGTCTTCCACTCCTCATGGCACCAACAGATGCTTGTGATAGGTTGAAGTGGCCCTGCTTGACTCTTTGCTGCTCACCAGTGTTTCCAGGGATTGCTGTTCCCATAAAAGGACCTGGAATGCCATCCTGCTGTTCTTACCGTTTTGTACTTCTGTACCATACACTGATGGTATATAATGAAAGATTTAGCCTTTCCTATGAGGTAGAAGGTTTGCTTCCTTCTCTGTCCTTAGTGGTTTTGAGATGGAGAATTGGCATGACACAATTTGTGGAGCTGAACTGTGAATTTTGATAGATTTATTCTCTTCTTTAGAGCATCAAGTTTTTACAGGGCCAAAGAAGGAAGTGGTTTACTGAGTCACTTAAATGATAATTTTTTTTATTTTATCACAATTACCAGTAATAACCACAGGAAAAACATGCAAACAGTGGGCATTTGATGTGAAGCTTTATATGGGAAAGGCTGCTCATTGTGTACGTGCTGCCAGCGAGGCTACGGGCTGACAGTAAGTGTCCACCTGGTCCCTGGGGCTGAGGGTCTGGCTCAGGCATCTGCTGGAGTGCACACTGTGCTGCCTTCTGAGCCGACAGCCTGGCTACAAATTGTATGGGCTTTTAGTCATTCACAGGGAAATTCTTGGGAGCATGCATGGGAATGGTGATAAATAGAGTTAGGAAGAGGATGAATAATAGTTCTACTTGCTGGGTTTTATTACTAGTAACAGCAAGCAGCATGTAACAGAGCTTTTAGCAAAGTCCTTTGTTGTTCTGGAAATGCAGAGGTATTCTGGTATTTCCAGTAGTTTTTTCTCCTTTGCTCACTGGGAGTGGTTTTAGGGACACTATTTTGTCCCCACCCAGCACTGAGGATTCATGGTCAGTTTGAAGATACACCACTATTGAAGGGGTTTCTGCTGGCTGAGGAAGAGGACACTGCGACAGAGTCATTGAACCCAAAACTGTAATTCCAGTGGAAGGAAAAGACTTGTCCCACCTGTTACAGAAATTGTGTCGCTTCTGGTGTGGTTGTGTTCAGAAGTCAGTAACTTTGCCAGCGAAACAAAGCTTTTACGGTAGGGCAGCTGTGCATTTTTGGTTTAAGGCTTTTGCTCTGATTTAAGAATCTAAAGTATGTTTTTCATGTGCTTTAAAATATTATGAAAAATCCATATGAGATCATATTTTTATGTTTTATGCTGAATCCCAAAGTAATTTTTACAGCATTAAGGGAAGAGGGGGATGGCTTTTCCATTTTACATTATCCTGAATGTCCAGGTTGAATTACTTTAATTTCTTTTGCACTGGTTTATTTTTTTTTTCAGTATGGATTTTTCTGCTTGGATATGAATTACAAGTTTTAATAATTTCAAAACCAAAATGTAAATACTTAAAAACTTAGAATTTTTTGAGTCGCTAAAAATTGCACCTTGCCTGTGATTTTTAAGTGTTTTTACATGTGTTCAGCTTCATTCTTTGTAGACACCTGATCTACTTTCTGTATTTTGCTTTAGAGAATATATTAGTTCTTATATACAATAAACAATCATACTACATGTTTCTGAGCATTTAAAGGTGATACTCTCTAGGGACCCACCATTTTCTACCTTTCTTGGAAATGCTGGTCGGAGTATAGAACCACTTTTCAGTATGTCTGACCTGTGCTGTCTCAGGTGTTTTCTCTGTGCCCTCACTGCCTCCTCCCCTTTCCTCTGTAATGTGTTTTCCATGCCTTGGTTTTTTGGGCAGTAGAGACTGTGTGAGGTGGCTGAGGGATGTTTTTACAGGCGTAGAGTCAGGATCATTGCTTCTTCTGGGCTGCTAAATTCACCATCCCTCACCATACAACCAGCAGCATTCAAAGGCTCTGGTGCTCTCTTGGGAGTTCAGTGTTGGATTGTCCTTCTAAAACACCAGCCCTTGGAGCTGTAAAGTAGTGTCACCTACTGCTTTCATGGTTGTATTTGTTTGTGTGCCAGGAGGTCGTGATACCTTCAAGCCACGTGCATGCTGTCAGGGTTACCAGCTGTTCCAGCCTTCTCAAGGGGATTGTACTGTCTTCTCTCCTTGGCATTTCCTTTCAGTATAAGGAGACAAAACCTTGATGAAAAGCTTTTCTTACTCTACTTTTAATGGAGCATTAGTCATTTGAAAAGTATTTGCAAGACAGAAGGCAAAGGGTCCAGGAAAGTAATTGCTGGTAGTCAACAGGGAAAGCAGTTTATAGGCTGCTGTATTTTTGTTTGCATTTATTTAACCCTGATGAGTGATGTTTGGAGAAAAATTAAGATTTCGTAATAGTCCCGTTCCTTCTCTGAAAGGGCAAAGTCAGTTTGGGACCTGTTTTGAGATGTCCCACTAGCTTTCCACCCAAACCAGGGCTCAGCAATTGCCCATCTGATATGTCTCAGTCAGCTTTTCTGCACCCCTGGAAGGGCTTGCTGGCTTTCGGAACACAACCCGACTGCCAGAGCTGGTAATTCCTTGGGGTATCAGGGCAGCTGCTCTCTGGGCAGTTTCCAATTTCCTTCATTTGCCACATGTTTTATAGGTCTGCTTCTTTCTTTAATTTTTTTAATTTTTTTTTTAAATGTGGAGATTTCTTCAGTCTTTTGTAGCATCTACTGGGGAACTTCTAACTACCCAGTAAGCCAGCTGATACCTGGGAGCCTTTTGCCCTCATTTTCTCAAGGCAATTTATCTCATCATAATAGAATAAAGTAAAACTTCTGGACATACCTACAATAGCAGAGTGCAAGTAGAAGTAAACTTTTCTAAAGATAAGACTTTTCAGCTTAGGATCTTCATGCATCAGTAACCAAGGTGCTTGAATGTAAAAGGTGGATTTCTGACTGGCTTTGAAAATCTCTGTTGGGAAGAGGTTTTTAATTCCAAGACAGTAAAAATTACTCAGAAGGGTAAGTCCTGGATCTAGAAATGCTGGTTGGGAATTGCTTGTGGTTTTTTTCCACATGCTCTGGGCTGTGAAAATTAATCTAAACTGTGATTTTATTGGCTTTAAACTATCCCTCCCCTCATCATTTTGGTGTGGGTTTTTTTTTTTTTTTTCCTTTCTCTTTTAAGATGTTACCCCATCATATACCGGGTCCATTTGAGTAATTTTACCCATCTTAGGGCATCAACTGTTTGCCAGCTTGTTTGTCACTCTTTTTTTAAGAGGCTTATGAACAAATGGCAGGACAAAACTGATTCATGCTGTGTCACGCTTTCTTCTTTGCACACCTACTCATGCATGGATCATCTGCTGATTAACAGCATAAATTTCTGGCTATGATGCCAACCTGCATCTTCATCCGCTGGTGTCTCATTCATCTCTGCTCTCAGCTTGGCCCCGGTCTGAATTACTAAAGTATGTGTGGGTTGATCTGTACCTCCCTCTGGCTGTAGGAAGAAATACTGACACGAGAAACAAGGCAGTATTTTCCCAGTAGAGGGAGGTATTGTAAAACTCAGGCAAAGTAGGTTTGTGCTTGCTGGAGAAAAGTGTGCTTTTTGCAGGGCTTTTTTTCTGCTTAATTTAAGAGTTCATGGAGCAGCATGTGCAGAGAGTTTGGAGAAGGAAAGCAAAATACCTTGCTCCATGTTCAGGCAGACAGAAGATTTTCCTATGTTTGCTTTTTTTTTATTATTACTGGGATAGAATATGTGGAATGAGAGCAGGGATCTCTGCCACGCTTCACTGAAACCTTGTGGACTACTAGCCATGGAGGTGGAGATGCCTTTGGTACTGCCAGGACCAGACAAGACCCCTGTTCTCATCACAATGACCCTACCTTCCCTTTGCCCTATCAAATACCAGAGGACTTCAGTGGGTTGAGTGCATCACTGCTCTGAAGAGTTGAGCACACCATAGAATCATTGAATGCTTTGGGTTGGAAGGGACCTTAAAGAGCATCTAGTTTGAACCTCCCCTCCTTGCAGTGGGCCAGTACACCTTGCAGTAGATCAGGTTGCAACCATCATGTAGGCTTTTACTTTACATTTTATGGCAGGGACAGGCATTAGTACATGAGGTTTAACAAAAACTAGTAACTACTAAATTGCAACAATCCCACTTGGTCAGCTGGAGCATGGACATAAATTCAAAACTCTGCTTTGTAGTGTGGACATAGATCAAGTGCCTCAGTACTTAGCCTAATCTGCAGATTAAATTTGCTTGCTTCAGGATAGATTTATCACTAAGTGGAACACGGGAAGAAACATCATAACGTGTTGGAATGACATTAGAGAAGGAAGGAAACATATAATTACTTATTTAACCCCTTGAATCAACAGTTTAGGCTCCCATGAAGCTTTGAAATTCTAGTTTCAAGGTGTGTGTCCTTAGCATTTGTGCTTGGTATTCTCTCTGTGCATTACATTTTATCACTGCCTGTCCCAGCAGGGACTCACAGTGTGGTACACTGTTCCTGGACACCCAAACCTATCTGTGAGGACTCATTCTGCAGGTCCAGAAAGGTGTGAAGCTTTGTTGGCATCAGCACATCATTGGGTGCTTCAGGGATTCTTGCAAAACTGCCAGAAGGGTTATTGCCACCTTCCTTCATTTTCTGCAGCAAGTCCTTCACTGATGTATAATAAACCTTTTCCTTCACTTTAAAGTGTGCTTTCTTCCAAATCTTGTGAGAAATAGTAGAAGACGGTCACTCTTGTACATTCCTCTGGAAACTGATTCCAGTGATAAACAGGATGGAGGAATGTGCTCCTTTGAACACACAGCCATCTTGTAAGTGTGAGAACACTATAGGCATTCCTGTGTTGTTCCTAGAATACTCTTCTGATTATTGTTTTGACTGACTGTGCTGCCATGAAAACATTTTTTTCTATCGATTTGAATATCTTCAACTAAATTTAATTGAGATTTGGTAGTTTTTTCAAAGTTTGGAAAAAACCCCAAAAAACAAGAACATGCCAGTAGAGGGAGTAACAGGTGACACACAGCGACTTTTCTGTGTGGAATAAGAGATCTAAAACTTCATCTTTTCTGGTTTCTATAGCTAGTGTATATTCTCTGTAAATATAGGCTTATGAAGAAATGTCCTGAATTTGAAGCACTTGACATTTATTGTTAATCCTAAATTCAATTACATGTTTTCCAGCATCATGAATTGCTGTTCATATCCCTTTGAATGTAGTATAAAGTAGCCAGGCAAAACCCCTCTATCTTAAAAGATTTTTAAACTGGAAAATTCTGCTAAATACCTAGAGTCACCAGAACAGCAGTACTTTCACAGGAATTTAAGGGAGAGCACTGGAGGCCTGGAGTAGGACTCTGTAGGACTGCTATGAAAACTCAGCCATGAGCCTTGTCCCACATAATAAAAAGTTATTTACTGCTTGTGATGAATGAAGGACTGCATACTTTGTCTCAGTTCCACCTTGTGCTGGTTAGACATGGGGGAATATTTTCCTCTACTGAAAGACAGGTACCACTATGATTATCCATCACATCACAGTAACAATGTTGGCTTTCTCTGGGGGCAGGAGGATGGTCAGTTGCATGAGAGAAGAATCATGCACTGGAAAATGAGGAGTAAACCTTCAAAGTACAGGATATACAAGAAGGCTGTGCATTACTGGTAATGAGAAAAGCTGTGGTAACTTGGCTGGTCCTCAAAAATTCTGATGGAATGTGAAAGGTCCAAGTGGCCCCATCCCACATGAGAAGAATGTAATCTCTCAAAAAAGGAATTATAAACAGCAGATAGGGGCTAGGAAGGTAAAAAGGGATGTGGGGAGCAGGAGGCACTCGCTGGGGAAGCTCTTCTTGGAGAGCCACGTGCATTGAAGTTGCTTTGTGGAAGCATTTAAGTGAGTTAGTCGAGAAATAACATTTGTGTTCTGCAATGTCTCTGCAAAAAAACATCCTTATAACTTGTATTTGATACTCAGAACCTAAAGTTTGACTGTTTGGGTAAATTCAGATTTGAAACCTCGTCTCTTGTGAGGATTCATGGGTCATCCCACAGGGCAGAAAACAAGTCCAGTTTGCGTTTCTTCTTGTAGAAAGCTTTTAGCTTGTTCTGAAGCCTTCCAAGAAAGTGTTTTCTATATCAGCGTAGATCTATGTTGGAGTTTGCTGAAAAAGCCTGTGAAATGGAGCTATGGAGCTGAGTCTGTGATCTTACTTTAAAAACCTAACCAACTTGCCCTCCTTTATATTTAGGTGGATTTGATCTGTGTAACAACTCACTTTTGTGTCTGGACTTGCTGTATTCCTTTAATTTGCATGCTCTGTCTTGGTGCACCTCTGGTTTCCAAGGACATTTGAGTAAAAGTTGTTGCCCAAGCATAGCAGCTGCTCATGGAGATAAATAAAAGTTTAATGAATTGATGCGTTTTTTAACAGTTTACAAAGAGCTTTTTCGCAGAAAAAAAATGTACTTATCACTTTTTAGATTATTATCTAAAATTGATAATTTGGACAAAAATAAGTCATTTGTACACAGATATTTAAAGCAGAGTAAACTGTTGGTAATGTATAAAAGCTGCTGTGCCATGAACATCTGTCATCTGCTGTCCTGAACCTCCACTCATAACAGCATTAACTTTTCATTGGATCGCTGATTGACTGACTGCAGGGAATTGGCATTTAATTATGTTTAAGCTTATCCTACCGAGTACTGAGAAACAACTTTATATACTTCATTTGAAACTGGAATGCAGCGTGTTTAGACAAATATTGTGATTGTTCTTGCTTTTATTTTCTGAGGATGGGAACTCAGATGTGTATAGCTCGTTGACAGTTCAGTGTGTGCAACCCTCTAACATCATGTAAATCACTTTAAATTTTTGCAACCATTATCTATTTGGCATGTTATGTGATTCCTTTTCCAAAACAATTTTGTTATTTTTCCATTGTGTGATGTTTAATATTATGTGCTGATGGCATTTCAGACTGAAGCATATTGATAGTATTATATAAAATTACTGAGTTTTTGTTCAGTCTGATAATCTCAACAAAATTGGTGTCATATGATATACCCAGATTACCTATGTTACACCTTTTTCCTTCAGAGAAGTTAAAAAATACTCTTACATATATTCTACACATATCCTATATTCTGCTACAGACTAAACACTTCAGTAATGAACTCTGTAATTCATACCAGATAGAACTTGTTTCCTATTACAGTCAAAACAGTCCTTGCAAATTGTTAGGTTTCTTGGCTTTTATTAAATGCAATTTCATTTAAAAAACACACCTTCCCAATTCACCATGTAGAAGTAAAATCTCTGAATTAAGTTTTTGTTTATATGTGTCAAGAATAATGTCAAAGAAATAGTAAACATTTTTCAAGAAGTGGTAAGCTTTTCTGATGCCTCCTGAAATGAAGTGCTTTATTTACTACTAAAAAATTACTAAGTGAAATGAGACACAGCTTGCAAAATTGCCTGCTAACCGCCTTCCTGCCTTGCAGGAAACTTCAAGCACTTCCATTCCTGTTTTACAATTACACAGGACACTCCATCACTACAAAATGTGACAAACTGGTATAGTAGTTTGTGTTTGATAGCTGAGAGTAGGAAGACAATTACTTTGTGGGTTTTTTCTGATTTTCAAGGCAGGAGAAAAAAATGCACAGTGCTGTTGTGTTTCCAAAAGAGCATTTTAATGCTAGTTACTGAAGTTATTTTGCGGCACACTTTACTGCATTAAACTCCCTGTAAGAGCTTGCCAAAGTGCTTGAATAACTCTGAATTTTCATAGCTCTAATGACTTTCCTTTTGTCGTAAATTAGAACAGGAAAGAGTAAACAGCTCATTGCAATCCTGGAGATGTGTAGCTTTTTGCGGAGGCGCTGGGAGAGCCGCCTGCTTTGCCCAGCACAGGGCAGGGTCGTGCCTGTCGGGGCGGTGAGAGTTTGAGGAAAGCTGGAGAGAAGGGGGTGAGCTTGTCGCACACATCCCTTAGGTGTGATCAAGTGATAAAGGAAATGTGGTGCCCTTTGGGAGGGTGTATACCTATGAGAAACAGGAAGCAGCTCGGCGGGTGCCTGCCCTGCCTGCCTGCCTGCCTGCAGAGGTTGGTGGCTCCGGCGGGCGCAGGTGTGCCGACACACCGCCCAGCCGCTGCTCTGCTCTCCAGGCATCTTGGCAGGCGCGCTCCTCGGCACCCACAGCTGGGAGAGGCGGGGGAAAGAAACCCAACCCAAAGCCAAAACACCCCCCTCACCTTTAAAAAAAACCAACCCTCCTCCAGGTAGGAGAATATGACGGCCTTGCAGCTGAAAGAGTTGTCACATTCAGGTCTGTACAGGAGGAGACGGGATCGTCCTGACAGTGTCCTGCCCGGGTCACAGGAAGAGAACCTGAGGTGAGTGCAAATGGATGGTACTGCCAGGGCGCCGAGCCCTTCCGTGCTGCCCGCTTGCTTCGGTGGTTGTAACAAACAAAATGCAACCACAGCTCTGGAAAGTCGGCGCAAAACACATGCATCGAGAAGCAGCCCCGAGGCACGACAGAAAAACCCCTGAAGGAGGGCTAACAGGAGCCATACGGTGACCTTGCGCGTTCTGGCGATGGTGTGACAGCCTTCCCTGACTCTGGGAAGGGCAAATGTTAGCCGGTGTTTACTTCGGGATCCCTTCTGAGGGCCAGCACTCACAAGTAAATAAACATTTTGGAGCCTGACAACTTTGCTCCGTCTGCTTTGAAGCTGGTTCTGGGTCACCCAGGTTCTGTGGGTTGTGCTGCCTCTTGGGTCTTGGCACAGACCCTGTGCCAGGCTGGTGGTGTGGAGCTGGGTGGCTGCTGGGCTCTGGGTTTCTTCATGGGGCGTTCTTTGTTGCGGAAAGGGCTTTAGACAAAAGAATGCAGCAGGGCCACTTAGCCTGACCTTACTCAGCAAGGGTGACCAAAAGTTAGGAAGCCATTTAATGTCTGGGGTTATCTTCCTGCTGCTGTGAACCTTTTGAAAAAAATTAACAATGAATTTGCAAAAAGCCTCTGTTTGGAGCAGAAAGATTAAGGATCTGTTTGTAACTTGAGTAAGTGCAGACACCCCCCCCAAAAAAAGTAAAAATGCTAAGATGTTTTTGTAAGTGTGCTCAGCATGGAAGCAATCCATTCCCACTTCAAGCTCCTCAGCAAAGGAACTTTGTGTATCTGCTAACAAAAGCCTCAGTGGAGAGGAAGTACTTCCTATCTCCTCATGTCTGTCTCATTATATTTTTAGATTATTTTTCCTTGGTAATGATTGTGCATCAGGTTGGAGTGCTGTGTAATTTGAAAGGTTGTTACTGTGTTTTTTTCAACTGCGTTAGCAATTTCAGAAGAATGGTTATTCGGATCTGGGGGATTTACTCTTTTGTTACAACTAAGGACCTTAATTGTGGCAAATGTATGATTGTAACTTACAGAGATTATTTGCCATGATATGTCAGAAATATCATATCACTTCTAGGAATGTGTTCACTTGCAGGTCTGGTATGTGTGTTTGGTATCTCTCTGTAGTATTAATTCTGAATTGATTTCTGAGATGGATTTCTAATAGCATTAGCAGTACATATGTTATATTCATATGACTGCAGTTGGAAGAATAACCAGACTTAGTAGAGTGAGAGATGGGCAGAGATTCTTGACATTTTTACACTTAGTTTATTTTGTACAAAACTAGCAATGAGGAAAACAGATCTATTTGGGGAAGAGAAAGCCTCTTTTTAAAGCATATACATAAAAATGAGTACTAGCTCTCTATGGTTGTGTTGCTGTTATTACTATGCATATCCAAGGTGGGACTGAGACCATTTTGGGGCTGGATAGGGGGAAGGGGCGGGTTTACTGCACCAATAGAAGTCTGGGTGTTTAAATCTCCTGAGCCTCTTCTGGTTAGAGATGAGAAATACATGAAACAGGGATGGTCTTGAGAAATAAAATCCAAATTGGAGGAAATAGTGAATCAGGGGCTTCTGAGTCAGCAGAGGCCAGAGTGTTGGAGATACAAGAAGATGAATAGAGCATGGTCAGATGATGCTTTTAGAACAGGGGGATAACCCCTGCCTGCAACCAGAGCTTATCTTATGTTTGCCAATAGCTTAAGCTGGTTCTTATTCAAACTAAACCTTGCTCCTTCCTAACCCATATTGTGATATTGCAGTGTGTTGCAAGGCAGGCTTATTTGTCATTTTTGCTGCATTCTCCATGACAAAAGGCTATGGCATTATAAATACAGAATTATGACATATCAACAGGGCAAAGAGCAATTTGGAACAAAGAGGAAAAGCTCATTAGTTTTCTAAAAATGGAAAGTTCTGGTTTTTTCTGTATATTCTCCCAGTGCCACTTAGATGCCTGTCCTTAGCAAATACTTTCAGAGTATCTAGAGTCCACAAGAAAGACAAGAGGTTTCTTTTACATCTGCTAAATATATCTTGCCCTCCATGGCTTTTCAATGCCCTCTCATAGTATCTCTCTCCAGTTCTTTGTTCTAGTGCCTTTGTATTTTGTTTTACATACATATTAATCCAGATGTGTTAAATAATATCAGCCCTCAAGCAACAGTTCAGTGAAACCTGCTTTCTCAGTTCAAGTAGTGTTCTTCTAATCCTGGGCCAAAATGTACTCAAGATGCCAGTGTCCCCAAGTCACCCTTTGAGAACTTCTGTATTTAAAACCTTTAATTTCAGCTGCTGGGTCCAGCCATCACAGCAGGAGCCAGATGTGCTTGGTAGGACAGGGACCTGTGTACCTGCAAACTGCAGCTGAGACATAGCCAAGTGTTGGCATTACAAAGCAGCTCAGCAGGGCTTGGTGCCAAAATTCTGCCTTTTTCTTTCCAGGGAATGTCGGTGTGATTTGTACTTAAAATGTGTGAGATTACTAATAATTAGGGAACTGAGAAACAATGTGCTGAAACTCCTAAATGTCCACCAGAGCATATGTTTGTCACATAATGTATCACATACATTTAATTTGTCCTGACAGCAGAGCACATTGGTGGGGATGGGAAATTTGACTTCTCTTTCTGTCCCACCCATGTATCACTTAACAAACCTCATAACCTCTCTGGCAGCCTTTTAATCTGCTGCTAGAGATGCAACTTGTCCTTTACTGACTTTTTAGGGAGCTGTAGCCTGTCTGTGCCATGTTAAAGGTGGTCTGTATAGCTCATCCTTTTCTTGAACTTGCACAGTACAAAAATGTGCTTGGTTTAGACCTCCATTGAGGTCAGGGTGCTGCATGCAGACCTCTCTTTGCCTGTTTGAGCAGACTCACCAGCTCATAAACCTAAATTATACAGGATGCTCCCCGGGTGCAGAGTCCAAAATGCAGGAGGATGCCAGGCACCTTCATCTCTCTCCTGTGTGCAACAGATGCAGCCATCCTTGAACTAATGCAACCTGAAAAATCTGCTTTTCAGAAGAGACTGTTCTGAAGACTTGTTCTTTTCCAGCTATGTTGATTTAGTGGGAAAACAATGACATCTTCTGTAGGTCTTGTCTTGCTTTGTCTTTAGAAACAGCATGTAAAAAATTCTGCCTGTGTGCTGAGCTGTTCTTTCTTGCTTTTGTCAGCAAACAGGATGCAAAGGAAATTTTACACGTATATTTATGATTAATCATTAGGAGTCACTTAGCAATAGCAGTATGCTTGCTATTTTTGCTCTTTCCATTTCTCATCCCATGGGTTTTTGTAAAAATAGAATGATTCCTGTAAAAGAATTGATACTATTAGTTCTCAAGGCTCAGTACAAGGTAGTTGCAAAAGAAGAGGCAATTAAGTTTGGGGTTTTTTTGGCAATTACACTTAAAAATTAATTTGATCACTATTAGCTACTATCCGTAGCTCTCTTTTCCAAGTTCATATGCATTCAAATGCTATTAAAAATGTAAACAACTTTTAAAGAGGTTAGTCTCAAGTTTTTTACCAAACAGTAAATTTCAGCATTTACAATAAGTAATCATTGATGAGCTTCCGTCAGTGACTGTCAGTCACTCGTAGCTCATGGCTCTGTTCTGTGCAGAAAGCACTGTAGGTGTTTTCCATATTAATAGTTTTAATTTATAGCTGCATTCTTTTTGCTCTCTGCTGCTGAAGCTGATGCATACATGCATGTGAGTAGGTGCAGACAATCTTCTGCTGGATCTGTTCAGGCTCCTGCCTGCCTCTGCACATTGACTCCAGGCTGGAAGGCATGTGGATGTGCCCCAAAATTTCAAGCACAAAGACTTCCTTGCAGATGAAAAAGGAGGCATAAGCACACTGTTACGTCCCACTGAGCCTTTGGGGGATAGGCTCTGCACAGCAAGGCTTTTAGGTGAGGTAAAAAGAAATAAATGAATAAAATTCCCCCCATGGGCAACACAGTAGGGCTGTCTCCCTTTCTGTGTGAGATACAGCATTCAGGAGTTTTGCAAGGTCACACATCTCCTTAACCTGCCTCAAATGCACATGTGTAGCAGCCAGACAAGGTGTACAGCTGTTTCCAGCCATACATCAGCTCTGAAGACCTGCTCTTCCTAGGAAGAACAAATGAAAATGATGGTCAGGGACTGTCTGGACAACCAGGGACCTGTTGAGCCTTCAGATGCTGTAGGGTACTGAGAGCCAGTTAAGGTGAAAATAAAAGACCTGTCTGCACCTGGAAGCTTACTTAAATTCGATCTCTCCTGGTAATGTTTCTTTATAGCATCACCAATGTCAACATTTATATGGCTGCTTTCTGTGAGAGTTATTTAACTTGCTTACCCTGCCATTGTCAACAGGGGAAGCAGTAATTATTCCATACCTTGGTAAAAAAAGTTATTAATTTATTAAAGGAGGAAAAACTTCTAAAAGAAGTGCTAAGACAAAAAAAATTGTGCTTCTCCCTAATAACTCTGCTAGAATAGTGGACAGCTGGCTGCTACAAATGCTCATTTTAATCAGGTGCTTGGGAGCTCTGAACTAAGAAACACTTCAGCTTGTCTGCTAGCTGCTCTAACTGAAGAAGGGATTTGTCAGTGTAAATGTAACACTGAATTGGTACTATTAATTATAATAACTTACAGCCAGCAAAAATATGCTTCATGGTTAGATTTAAATATTGGGATACCTAGAATTTGCATTGCGCCGTTGTTTGAGGTATCCACATGACTAGTGGCTTTACTGTTGATTTGTGCTGTACTTTTCATTGCTCTAGGGGTTAAAATAACTCCTGAGGAGCACACCCTTTTTTGCTTGCCTTCTCTCTCACCCCCTGTCTCCTACACTGCATAACAACTAAGCAATTTTGTTTGACTTGCTCACCCGGACTATCACCTCTCATGACTCCAAAATGACCGGAGATAGCTGCTTGTGTAACATCAACCAAAGCAGTAACTGCTTTTCCTCTTAAATCGATGATTTTAGTAAACATGCAAGCTTGAATTAGGATTTTAATTATAGCAATTAGGATTTTCACTGCTCTTATTTACAGGATTAGCTGACTAAAGGTAAATTGCACATTTCTTTTGCTATTGTTTTTGTGTGTCCTGATGATACCTAACCAGAGGTGTTCTCTAAAGAAAATGTACTGTGATTGCTTATTATTCTTCATTATAATTAAGCTGTCCTTTGAATGCAGTCTGTCACACTGAAGTGAGTATACACACAGAAGAGAAAAACTAAATTATGCCAATGTTACCACCTAATAAAAATTAGGAACTTGCAGGTATTTGGGAGAAAAGTTTAAAAGGTTGTAAGTTTGGATTCCCCTTCTGTATATTTTTTATTTTGTTTTCCTGAGGTCTCTGAGCTGTTCTGGGAAACCTGAAGCTAGCTGATAACAGTGTCCTTGAGAGGACCATGAGCCTTTTACATGATGCTCTCCAGGCATGGGAACAGCTTGCCAAGTATGCTGCTTCTGAAGATGGCCAAAGGCTGATGCCTGTGGAGGGAGGTAGAAGGAAAGAGTGAGCCTTTTATGGGATTGCCCTTGGTAGTAACCCCAGCTTGCCACCAGCTGTGGCTCAGGGACTTCCTACGGAGTTTGTGACATTCAGTGTTTTTTCCTTCAATTAACTCGTCTGGTCTTGCCTTGCACCCAGCAATCTCAGGGCATTTATTAAGTCACTCAGTGCTCTGAGTTTTCCTGTGTATTATCTGATGGTGTAGTACACATAGTTATGTGTTATTTTTTTCCTTGCTTGATTTGTCATTGCAGCTTTAGGCTGCCATTGTTCAGTTTTCATCTTTGTATCTTCCGGCTTTGTAGAAATTCTCATTTTAGGTAGCTGCTGGTAGAATTCTGAAATGATAGCTTCATATATAATACTCTATGAGCAGTGTTTTTTGATGATACTGCTCAATTTTTCCAGTAGATTCTAAGTAATCCTGTGATGTGTCTTTATAGATGAACCTTTCTGATATTTTGGAACCTTTTGTCCAAGAAGAGAAATTTGGTTTCTGACTTTTGTGACATATTTCCTTGTAGCTCTTCTGCTGTCTCTGGCTGCCCTAATGGCCATAATAGAGCTAGAAAAAAATGAAATAAAAACTTTTTACTATTAGCCTCAAAGGAAGTAACATACTAGCAAACACAGATAGCAATACCTGGCAGCATTTCTCAACTTGTGCTTTTTTAAATTAAAAATGCAAAATATTTAAGCTGTTCCAGCAAGGAATGAGTGGACAAAGATAGAACAAATGTGAAATGATGTTTGTCTTTTCTAGCATGTGAAATCCATGCATGCCACACTCTTCATAGATCATAAAGTTCTTGATCCTGAGGTGAGTCTACCTTTTGAACTCTGTTTCTATGCAACTATTGGACTCCCACTCAGAGTTATGCCTCAAAACTGCCCTGGCTGGTCCCCTTGTTCCAGTACGGGAAATTTGCATTGAAAGCTATTTGTCCTGCACAATATTTGGCTTTTTAGTTTTTGTTTTGTACATTTCTTCTCACTGACTTCAGAAACTGAAGTGAAGAGCATACCCTATATTTCTGATACATTGCAAAGTTGGTCCTAATATATATACTTTTTAAAAGGATATTGTAGCAGTGCAGCTTCAGAATAGGTTAACTCCATGAGCTGTCAAGTTGCAGGTTATGAATTTTGCCTGAAATATACAAGTAATTGCGTAGTTTTAAACTCAAATGCTTTCTAAAATGCTTTCTAAAGCTACTCCTCAGATTACTCCAGGGTATGTAGCAAAGCAAAAGGAAGCTTGTCAGGGCTCGAACCCCTCTGATTGAAAGCTCAAACCGTTGTCATCTTCCCTCTTTCTATTGCTTCTCTTCTGTCAAGCAAAAAACCCACTGTTCTTTTGGATGATCCCAGCAGTATATTCTTGTGAGGGGTAACTTCAATATCTTCTTCCCTCATAAGTGATTAGATACTGTAAGTGTCCACTGCTGCTTTACTCATTGAGGATTAGTCAGGTGTTGGGACAGAAACCATTACTTTAAAAAAACCTGGCAAAAAGGTTTAAAAAAACCTTGCCAAACCTTCTGCTAGAAAAATGCATGGAACTTCACACAAACTGCTACTGAAATTCATTCATGTTTACTTGACAGGTGTGCTACTAGCATTGAATAGCTACTAAATGTAAAGTACAAGATGAAGACCTTTAGTTTGCATTATCCTAAATGTTAATACTGCCATAATGAACTCAAAATGCTATTTTGTGTTAGTGTTATTTTTTGACACATTACTCATTCTTGAGTCTTAGGAACATAAACTGCTTCTGGTTGTTCTCTTGGCAGTTGAATATTAGGGCTATTATTATTTCATGCTGCTGTATTAACTGCAGATGGCTTAGTTGTCTGCCATCCTCTGCAGGTTTTGAAGCCTGGTGATGCTGTAGTGAATGTAGGAAGAGAAGAATGTGAAACCGAAACCTGGAGTGACTAATAATTGCAATTTGGTATGTGTGTGAGAGAAGAGGAACAGCTGAGGAGATGTTTTCTGTAACACATTGTACTTCTGCTAAAAATTAATTAATTCAGGCAATGAAAAACCTTACACTTCATCATACAGAAGCTCAAACTAATGAAGGTGAGAAGAGATTATGTTGCTGAAAGTGTAGATTAATAGTAATAAAGTAATAATAAAAAATGTGTGTGACGTGCAGGTTACTGAAGCTGTAGGTCAGTCCTCAGCATGATGTCTCCAGTGGGGATGTGACTATAATAAGGATGTTGCCGTGGGCTGGGAAGCCTGGTTTTGCACTTCTCTCTGCCCTACAAGGAGCTGCATGGATGTACTGGAAGTCTCTCCTGATTGCTGGGTTGTTATGTTGAGTCATAGTATTAATTATAGCTCCTGGATGAACTGCTCAGATCATGGTGTTCAGCTTGTCAAAACATTGGTTCCACATAGTGCAGGCAGATGACTCAGGCAGAATCAAAGGCTGGCATTTGGCTTTACGCTGAGGATTCGGTGGAGGATTTTTGGTGGATGTCAGTGACAGATGACATGAACTGAATATTGGTGCTAGGAAACCATTACCCTAAAGAGAAATATGTTACTGCATCATTTTAGAATCATAGAATCATTTAGGCTGTAACAACCTCTTAAGGTTATCAAGTCCAACCAATAACTCATCACTGCCTAGTCCACCTCTAAACTATGTCCCGAAGTGCCACATCTACATGTCCTTTAAATAGTTTCAGGGGTGTTGACTCTGCTCCACTTCTCTGGGCAGCCTGTTCCAAATGCTTGACACCCCTTTGCATTAAAAAAAAAAAAAAAGAAATTTAATGTCCAATCTAAACTTCCCTTGATACAACTTGAGGTTGTTTCTTCTTGTCCTGTCACTTTTTTGGAGCTGGGTGGACTTGATCTTCTCTTTTCAGGCTTGAAAAGATGGTTCTTTTCACAGGGAATGTCTCAGGGACATTTGATGTGCAGCCCCTCGTATTGAGTGGCTGACCTTTTTTATTATTCTTAAATTGGAAATGAGGACGTAAGTGTTATATGAAATGCATCAGTGCAAATGTATCCTTAAAATTTATAGAGTTGGAGGAATTTGGATACAGAATTTGGATACCATAATGAAGTAGACATGCAGTTGACTACGCAGGGTACAAATTTCAAGAATAACCAATAATACGCTGTGTCTCATGCAACACAAAATTATTGGAGTTCATGAGCTCCTCATATATGATACTGTTTGTTTTGTTTTTCCTGTCTGCACAGGATTGAAAGAAACAGTAGTGGGGGAGGAAGAGATGAATGTTTTAAAGAGTATCAAATATCTGTACACAGAAGTCATTACTTGGTTTATACAGAGCATGGCTTCGTTTGGTAATAGATGTAACCAGCAGGAAGAAAACGCCATACTTTGCTGAAATATTACTTATAACAGCAAAATGCTGTAGTTGCATATTGCTCTCCCTTTTTACAAATCCTGTCAGAGGCTGATATTTCTCTGTGCCTGGATGACTGATAAACATTGTGTGGGAAGCTGCTGCTTACCTGTCTATTCCAGTTATATTTACTTCCTTATGGAGAGATGGAATGTGAACCTTCTCTGTTTGTGGAGACCAAAGCATTTTTTGGACATGTTTATACTAGAATAAATTTATACTGGAGGATATGAAACAACTAGAATTGCCTTTTTGTTTGCCCTGTTTAAATTCCCACCACATAAGCTTAATTACACATTTTGAGGTGAAGACTAAAGAATGAAACTTTCAGGAACACTCAGAATTCACCTGATTTTTACTGCAGTGGTTCCAAGATGGTCTTCCATAATTTTTAATAGAAAAAGTAGTTAGAGCAGTGTTGAGCACATGTGAAAATCCTACCTGTAAAATATGCTTTTGAATTACATAAAAGATTAATACCTTTTTTCAAACTGCCTTAGGAGACCAGAAAGTATTTTATTGCTTAAGAGATAAACAATTGCAGCAACCAGAACCCAAGAGTGTTTTTAATTTCAATAAAAAACCCCCACAAAAGGTCAACTAGTGCTTTAAAATGTTGGTGCAGAAATCAGAGCAGGGCACTGCAAGCCCACGCGTCTTTTGCCGCCAAACTTCTGTTCTAGGTTGTTCTGTATTTTGCGTGTGGGAGTCACTGCATAGCATCTATTAATGCATCACTGAAATGAAACCACTCGTGCCTATGGGGGAAGTGGTGGGATGCGCTGTGCTTACTCATCCCCCGCCTGTCCCCGTGGGCCGTTCGGCCTCCCGGCAGCGCCGGCGCTGCAGCGATATGTCACGGTGGCACAAATAGGTTGCCAAGCAGCAGCTGCCTTTCCCAAGCACCTTGTTTGGAGCCGTGACTGCTCCGCACACGGCTATTTGTGGCACGGAGTGAAATGCTCAGCGGGCTTGGCTGGCCACCGAGCCGTCTCTGTAAGAGTCTCTGTCTGCCCTGGCAGCCGCCGGCATGGGCAGCCAGGGTGGGAAGCTGTGCAGAGAGAGCAGCGTGGAGTGAGGCGGCAGTCATCCTTCAGCAGGGATTAGGCAGTGCGCCTGTTTTTGCTATTGTTTACCAAAGCCCTTCTGGTAACCGAAGTGGAACGCTTCTCCCTCCCTCTTTTGCCATTTCCTTCAGCACCTTCCCTACCACCAGTCTTAGCTTCTGATAAGATCCTCAGTGTGCCAAGAGGAGACTGTCTTTTTCTTTCATACCTGCCTTTTCTAGTTAAACACTCAGCTTCTTCCTTTTCTCTTCTCCCTAACACTGCATCTTTAACAACAGGCTGCTTGCTATGTTTTGTCCCATATCCCAGGGAATGCCCTTGGGAAGCTGCTGCTGCTGCAAAACAACCCCTTACATACTTCTCACTCCCCATGGACAGCTTCACCTCAGAGTAACCTAGAATTCCCTAATGAAAATGCAGTGTATTTTTAACAATGTATTTCAGATCTTGGCAGCATGCCTCCTACAAAATGTCAGAAAACGGAAGGATGGCCAGCTGCTCTGGATTTGTGGGTTACCGGATCTTCACAGTAGAAGCTGTGTTTTGCTTCAGTAGCATAAAGGCCCTTTTTAAACTCTTGTCAAGCTCCTTCTTGGTTAATGGAAAAAATTGGGAGTCATTCCTCCAGCAGCAATGGTAATATGACTGGAGAACCAGGCAGCTTCTACTTATTGCACATATGGAGTCCTATTACTTTGAAGGACTTCTTCCTGACAAAAACTAGGAAGATAAAACCAGGGGGTTTTTTTTGAGATGGACATCTTACTGCACTAACTTGCTGTACTACTTGCTTTGCTGCAGCCATGCAGAAGACTGCACAGTAGCAAGCTGAAGAAGCAATCAAATGTTTTCTTGTTGACCAAAGACGATATGAGGCAGCAGAAGTGGCTTTCAACCACATTGGTCACCTGTGGATTTCAGGTTACCGCAAAATTGTAGTAGTCCACTAGGAGAAAGTCTCTATGGGACACTTTTGATTTGCAGCAGCATCTTCCCAGGAGAATTGTCTGTGATCTGGGACAAAATACAGGAAAAGAGTTGGGAAATTGTTGAGAAAATAGTGATAAGAGGAAGAGATAGGCTGACTTGCTGTTTGTTAACTTAGTGGCTTCGTGCACCTTTACTAATCCTGGATAAATCAGCATTTTTAGTCTACTGCAGTCAGTCTCACTCAAATTTTTTATACCCACAGAAGCTCAGCACTGACCTGTGCAAAAAGTGTTGAGAAGCAAGACGAAGCAGAAGAACTGGCATCACTATACCTGTATGTCTGTTGGCAGACTGCACATTTTCATCACTCATGCTTCAGAGAATGCAGAAACCTTTTGTTCCAGGACTGCAGTGGTGCTCTGGCAAGATCTTTGTGGCCTCGGGCTACAACCTGAGCATTGCTTCATCTGCAGCTTGCCCCATGACAGATAAAAATAGGTCCTGAGCTGCAGCCTCAGGCTGTGTCAGTGGTGAGGGTGCAGCCTCCTTAGCCTGTTAGAGCTTGACTCCTGGTAGCTCTGGCATAGGGTGGATAATCACACCTACAGACAGGCAAATAAGCAGGGTCATGCTGCCTGGGTCCCACCTACGCAGGGAAATAGCTTGCCTAGGGGGTTGTTCCTTGTTGAGAGGAAGTGAAGGAAAGACACTGACCAAACCCATTCCACAAATTTGTCAGCAGAAGCAGCACAGTAGGACTGTGTTGGCTGAGCTGCAGGAAGGTGGCTGCATGCAAGCTCAGGCCTGCATGGAGAGTGGTGTATGGGCTGCTGTACACTTGCTGAGCAAGCTGTCCTAGCTGGTGGTGAGAGATACAGCCAAAAAACATCACCAACCAGACCCTCTGTGGCAGGTCCTAGGGAAGGTGCAGGTATATTAAGACACTGTAGCCTTGACTGGACATTCTGTCATGTCCTATGACAGTACAAGAGGAAATGGCCTCAAGTTATGCCAGGGGAGGTTTAGATTGGAGATCAGGACAAATTTCTTCACGGAAATGTTGTCAAACACTGGAACAGACTACCCAGGGAAGTGTTAGCATTGCTGTCCAGGAGGTATTTAAAAGATGTGTAGATGTGGCACTTGGGGACATGATTTAACGGTGAATGTAGCAATATTAGTTTAACAGTTGTACTCAGTGGTCTTGAGGTTTTTTCCAATCTAAATGATTCTATGTCTCGCTGATCTTAGTTCTAGTTTCTCTATTTGTTCCTGTTGTTCATCTCCTTCTTGTCATCCTCTGCTTCCTCATGCCCCCTCACAGACTAGCAGATTCTTCAGCTACCAGTGTGCTGTGTGTCATGAGCACAAAGTGCATGCAGTTCTGCAGTTCAACTGATTGCTAACAAGGCTGAGACAGTTCAACACAAAAGTTAGTTACTCAGGAGGGCTTCCCAAAAGCTTTCCTTTTCTCCAGTTAGAAAGTGCTGGAAGCCGAGTATCCCACATCTGCCACAAGCACTGTGCTTCAAAGAGGGAGAGCTTGAAAGAGTCTTAATTATTAGCTGCAAATTATTAGCTGCAACTTCAGTTAGTGTTCTTACATTGGATAGTTGTTCTAAATGCAGCACATTACTGGAAATAAAGCTTTGGTTTTCCTCCTTCATATATTGTCCATTATGGCGTGCCTGTCAGTTTTGTTAATGGCCTGAGAAACACAAGAGAAATCAAACCATCTGCCTGTACCTACCCCTTGTCTGAAGTACTGACAAGAGGAAAGACACATACAGATAAATTCAACACATATGACTTAGAAGACACAAGTGGAGCATTAAAGGCCATTTTTACAATGTAATTAATATACTATAGCATCAAAGCAATATTTACCTGGAGACAGGAGTCTTCTGTTCCTGCTTTCCACTGTTGGTTTGCCCATGATAAAATATTGTTGGACTCTGCCTCCACGCCCCCTCAGCAGAAAGAAGCTGCAGCCAAGTTTGGTGGTGAACTTATTTGCTCACATAGGTTACTCACACCACAGCTCTCCTGGACAGCTTCTGTCAGCAGCCAGCAGCGAAGACCCTTTCCAGCATCCGAGTTTACATGAGGGCCTGGCAGGGGAGTGTTCTCCTCTGTGCAAAGCCAGCCTCAGTAAATCTCAGCGTGACAGGCTCACAGCCCTGCCGCTGAACTTTTAACTTGAAGCTCTAGCAGGGTGCTGAGTAGCTCCAGCTACATGACACGAGCTGTGAAAGTAAATCGCTTTGCTGGGAACAAGGGGAAGTCCAGCATATTGTTTTGCGGACTTTGCCTACAGTTTGTTTGCAGTATAAGCATAGAATATATACCCCTGGGAAAGCAATCAGAGCGAGATGGACTTCCAGCGCAGAGCTCAGCCGTTCCCCATCCCAGAGGATGAAGAGGTTGCGTACAAGGTTGCTCCCGATGCTCACAACTCCGCAGGAAATGAAGGCGAGAAACCGGTGTCAAAATTGCAACGTAGGCACAGTGAAATAAAACTCTACAAAGAGTTTTGTGACTTTTATGCAAGATTGTAAGTTTGTTCTGTACAGCTTCGGGGTGTAACTGCAGTAACATTACTGTTGTATTGTACATAATTTATTTTATTATCTGGGGCTCAGGCTGTGCAAGCTGTTCTCTCATCCAACCTTTGCCACTGTTCTGCTTGAAACATTGCCATTTGTAACTGTCAACTAAAATTTGAATTGTTTCTTAAAATTTCATCATTAATTGCATCAGAAATTTTTATCAGCAGTAAAAATGGTGTTGGAATTCTTAAAGTAGTCTCTCTGCCTTCAGGTTGTTTGCCGGTTATTCTGGGCAAATGGATAAACTGCTTCATTAATGCAGAAGTATTACATACTTCACTAGTTTTACATATATGATGTGTTTCAAAGTGAAGCACTTTTTCCTGAAGAGGGAAACTGTTTTTATTTGGTTTTGAACTTTGTTTCATGTTTTTGCTTGGATTATACTTTACGTACAGCAGTGCTTAGCATCCTTAATGCTCAAGCACTGTTGAAGTGATGATGAAAGATCCCAGTTTCTCTTGTGATTATTCTTCATTTGGATTGATAAGGAGGATGAGGAAATTGACTGAGGTTTTGCCCCACAGAAAGCATACACAGTCCATGAAGACCATTGGCAAGCTTTATAGTTGATCACAGTTTATGTGTATAGTCACTGCAGTTTGTCCATAGGTCTGTCTGTTATGTATGGGTTAGACCATCCTGTGTCCGATCTTCATGTGAAATTTGTCCACTCATTTCACTGTGAGGGCAGTAGATATTTGGATTGCAGTTACTGTTTTCCTCATCTGCAAAGATCAAGAGAGAGAGAAAAAAAAGTGCCAGCTAATAATAACATGTCAGATGTGACCTTGTGTAGGGCTCTTCTGTGAGACAGCGTAAGAAATAGATAAAACACATTCCATTTTGAACCACGTGCTAGGTGTTTGCTTGCTCCCTTGGATGGTGTGCAAGAAATGAATTCAATTCCTATTGAACATGGTAGGAACTCAGAGGCCTTATCCCCTTGAAGGGATAAGAAGGAAGGCTTGGCATCTTGCAGAGGACTGCGAGCTCTGCACTTACAGGCACAGCATGATAGCTGTATCAAAATGGGTGCATGCATGCACATGTGTTTCAAATAATGTCACTTGTCTAATAACCTTCCAGATAAATTTTGAGTCAGTAGTTTTGTCAGCTGACATCACATTGTAATGAAACTAAACCATTGCCCTATATTTGCTCTCTGCTACCACATGGTATTAGGGCAGTGGGATGATCCTGAAAGGCAGAGCTTTGAGAGTCTAGATTTGAGTGACGAAATGTTTGCAAAGGAAAAACCAAAAGAGCATTTTTATGGCTTTAATTAACTGAAAATCAGCTGTACTGTCTTCTGCAGAAGTGGACAGCTACCACACTGTCATTTTTTTGGTCCTGTGCCTTTGAGAAGCAACCAAGGTTGCTGTTTCAATATTTCTTTGCATCCCTGGCATGGGTTTGCCAGCTTGTGTTGGCCTGTGTGTGGGTCAGCCAGAGCATTCCCACCCTCCCCCTTAGCCCTGGAGTGGGCTATGAGCTGGCACATGATGAGCTGAGCTCCCCGAGATAAACCCTAACAAACCAATCAAAAATCCCAGGACTTCAAACTAAATTTGTAAAATGACTTCAGGCTATGCAGAGCTCGGATAAAGGATAATTATTTAACTACTCAGTTTTTCATTAATATCTGCCAG
The DNA here is from genome assembly GCA_013399945.1 of Ploceus nigricollis. Classification (NCBI taxonomy): domain Eukaryota; kingdom Metazoa; phylum Chordata; class Aves; order Passeriformes; family Ploceidae; genus Ploceus; species Ploceus nigricollis. The sequence goes on from VXBC01002309.1 coordinate 1,303,158, forward strand.
ACTAGATTCTGCACACTCTTTCACATTGTTTATTTAGAGCTCTGAACTAATGCCGTGATATATGTATATTTTAGAATTTATATATGTATATATTAGAATTGGTTTACAATAAATCATTTATGTTTTCCTGTGTGATGGCAGTCCTTAATCATTAATGTTTGCCCTTGTTTTCAGTAATTTTAATGTATATCATAATTTTTATAGTACTTTGAATTGCCTGTCTTTTTTCATCAGAGAAAGCCTGTAAATGTGTCTGTAGTGACAACGTTGCTGTTTGGGGTTTTCAATTAATTAGAACGTATCACAGGGTTTTGTTTCTAAGGAGTTAGGGAGCAGGGAGAAGTGGTAGTTTATTTCCGAGGAGATGCCACAAGCCATGAAGTTCATTGAAAAACTTGTGTCGAGCAGCTTAGCATTAGGTTGATGCAGTTTGGCTTGGTGAGTGGGGGGAAGACCCATGACCAGTGTTGTTGTCTATTTAGACTAATTTTCTATTTCTTTTTCTTTTTTTTTTTTTTGAATGACAGCAACATGGCGAACGCGCTTGCAAACGCCATCTGCGAGCGCTGCAGGGGGGGCTTCGCCCCTGCTGAGAAGATTGTCAACAGCAATGGTGAGCTGTACCACGAGCAGTGCTTCGTCTGTGCCCAGTGCTTTCAGCAGTTCCCTGAAGGGCTCTTCTACGAGGTAAGCGGGGCAGAGGACCCCTCCTCTCCCCACACCCCCTCTTGAGCCTTCATTCCCATAGCAGAAGTAGCTACAGGCAGGTGGATAGCTTAGAAAGTCCCATGGGAGGATCTGGGCTCTGAAAGAGTATGCCCAGTAAAGGGAGAAAAACCCCAGAAGCATTTCTGTGCTAATTTGGAGGATGTCAGTGTATATAACGTTCTTTAAATGTGGACCTTAATGTTATCAGCGCTGAGAGAAAAATTCCTGGAGATTTTTTTCTCAGTGCAAATTTTTTCCCTGAAACTTGTGAATCTGATGTATCATACCAGAAATACATAGGAAACATACTTCTTAGAGGAGAAAGTCATGTAGAGGGAATCCTGTGCATCCTGTGGTCCATAGGACATTTATCACTGAGTTGAGTGAGTCCAGTTTGGCATTGGAAAAGAGATGATCTGTATGTGAGCATGCTGTGATCCAAACCAGACAGGGCCAGTGTAAGATCAACTCTTAAGTTTAACAGTCTAGAGCATTCAAAATTATCAGTTCTTAATACACTTTCAGGGGTTAAGACCTGATCACATTCATATTTCTCAGCTTCAGGTTGATTTGCCTCAGCTTAGGAGGGTATTTTGGAATAGGTTTCATTTTCTTTTATATTCCTTTATCATGGGAATTCAGAATGTGGCTCAACACAAAGTGGTAGTGAAAGCTCTAGACTGGTTCATAAAATACAAAGTGATTGGTATAGGGAACAATAGATGGTATGAGACAGGGAATTACTGTCAGAGAGATAAGGCCCTGCTCAAGTAGCTTACAGTCCATCCTAGGGTAGCACTTACAAGATTTGTGTCAATATGATGATCTGAAAAGGAAAATGAGCAGAGTGTAAAAGGAGCAATTCTGTGCTCTCACATAAAAGTGTCATCCTTTGGCAAGAGCACAATAGTTTATCTTCCATAGAAGCATTTTTAATTTTACAGAGCCATGTTATATGGTAGCGAGGAGAGGCTGAGGGAGGAGTGTGGATTGCAAAAGAGACTGGCTAAGGGGATTCCTGGGGATTTGCTTTTCTCACCTTGTTTGAGGATCAAAAGGCTCTAGGGATAGTGTTACACAAATTGTAGTAAATTAGCCTCTAGTGTTCCATAAGACATCAAAAGGTGAGCTGCAAGGCAGAATTAATTAAATAGAAACAAAAGAACACCCCCCTAGATACTTAACAAGTTGCATTACAGTTGTTAATATATACTGAGCTGACTCAGGAAAGAGACCATCCTGACATGTTAAGACCTGAGGCAAATGTAAAGTGATATGAACATTTCAAAACTATTTGCAATTATGTTCATAAAATTGTCTTAAATCAATAAAATGTATTTTCTCTAAATAATTAATACTTTATTCATTCTTTTTCTGACTCAAAAAACAATGAGACATTCCAGGGGCCTCTTTCATAAAGTTGAGTGGTCCTTAAAGATAAAAGTTTGGGAAATCATGCTCTAGGGAGCCTGTATCTTGTAGAGGAGACTACAGCAGAAAGAAAGTCCTACTTTTGGAGATAGTTCAGGAATGTTACAGTCTCTCTGTGTTGCTCATGGGTGGCCATACCTGAATCTCAGTGGGAGAGGCAGGTATCCTAGTGGTGCTTAGATATAGTGGATGTAGGCATTTTGCTTCCTACTGCTACCTTGTTAACATTCATATTCATGATGATTGGTCTTTCAGCGCTACTCTCAAAGACAGTAAGTTAGAAGTGAGTGCCTGTAGATTGTCCCAGGAATTAAAATAACACTGTGTGCTAAACATATTTTGGCTAATGTTGCTAGGGGTTTTTTCAGTCTGGGTAGCCTGAGAAATGTTACATAGAAAGTGGAAAGTTTCAGTTAAGGATAGACACTTCTTGCCACAATTATTACAGAGGTAAAATAACATTGGATAGGCTGCGGGTGCTGGGCCTGTTCAGACTCAAGAAGAGACACCTGAGAGGAAACCACATCAATGTATATAATTATCTGAAGGGAGGGTGTCAGAGGAGGAAGCCAGGGTCTGCTTGGTGGTGCCAAGCAATAGGACAAGAGGTAACGGGCAGAAAGTGATGCACAGGAAGTTCTACCTGATCATGCGGAAGAACTTCTTTACTGTGCACTGGTACAGGTTGCCCAGAGAGGTTGTGAAGTCTCCCTCACTCGAGATACTTAAGAATCATCTGGATGCAATTCTGTGCAGTGTGTTCTAGGATCACCTTGCTTGAAGAGGGAGGTTGGACCAGATGACCCCACCTCCAACCTGACCCATTCTGTGATTCTGTGAGAGGAAGGAAAGCCCTGAGCAGGTAGAAGGTGGGCTTAGGTTGGTGAGTGCTCAGGAGTGGCTGACAGTGCTCAGAGGACTCGAGATAATCTGTATCAGTGTCAAGAAAAACTGTGACTGGAGAAGAGAGGCAGAAAGGACATCTTCCTCAGACTGGCTTAATGCAGTGTTTGAGAAGATGGATGTGTTTGGAAGTGTGGCCAGGCAATGTGTTTTTTGAGCAGGTTCCCGTGGGTAAACGCAGGCATTGTTGGTTGCCCAGCATGAGCTTGTGTTTATTCTGTGCCTGGTTTAGCTAAGCTAGTATTTCTTGGAAATGATTTCCAGCTCTTAGCAATTAGGAAGACAAATATTGTTTCCCTGCCTATTGCAAGCCTTGCAGGGTTCCCCCAGTTAGTCATTAAGCTGCTTATCACACTTGCTGTCAAACGCTGCCATGATAAGCCTTCACGCTGTGTTCCATGGGTGGAACTGGTCAGGTCTCCTGTGCTGCAGGACTTATCTCTGGGCTGCCTTGCAAGCACCCCCATCAGCACAGCTCGCTGTGGTGTGACACTGGAGCCAAGTCGCTCACAGGCACAAGTGGTGCCCATCCACTGCTTAGAGTCTGCACAGCATAGCAGGGGTTTTGTGGATGTCCTCTTGAGCCTGTGTTAGAAATGATAGTTTGGATTCCTGAGACCTGCATGCCTAATATTGCAAGGTGTATTTGATTTGTGTTCCAGTTTGCTCAGTAACATCATTTTAGCACATTTTTTTATGCACTCAATCTAAACAAAAGTTAGCACAAGCACATTCCAGTAGAGTTCTCCATTCTTTGCTGTTAAGTGTGAAGTGGTAGCAATTCTGGTCTGCTTCTACTCCACCACCTGGAAGGTTTGTGTTCCCTAGAGCTGCTATTGTAGAGTTTCTCTACAGGTAGCAGTGCACAGTCCTATACTAATGGCAGAACAGATGGCCATGTTAGTTTCTATTCCAGTCGTACCTTGAGTACAACTGGAAAATGGTTTTTACCAAAAGCTGCCTTAGAGAAACAATCTCTAAAGTCTCAGTTTTTGTGCATGACTTTCCACTTAAGTTAGCTAAAAACATGCAGGTAAGCTAGAGGTTATTTCACAGTGAGATTTTTTTATGCAGAGCCATTTACCTCGTGGACCTTCAGCATACAACAGTGAAATGACCTTACTTTTAAACTATGTACTGTAAGATTTGTTACAGAAGCTCAAGGCTCTCTGTGATAATAACTGCTGGGTCATCCACAAAGGGCAGCACAAAGGAGCAGAGGTTGAAAATAGAAACAAGACTGAATGGAGACCAACCTGCCTGACGCAAACAAAGAGGGGAAGAAAACCTGTTTGGTCTGTTCAGATCAACATGTGATGGCTTTGAAATCCAAGCAAACCTAAGCATCCCCCATTGGACCACCTGTTTAAACAGAACAGGAAGCTTTCAATTTTTTTTCAGTTTGGAAAGGATTTTATCATGCAGGAAGCAAGCACAATTCACAATGAATGAGTAATTTCCATTACTCCTTGAGAAAGTAATAGTCCTGTACCTCTCAATTTTATTATTTTTCTAAAAGCCCAAATTAAAAAGTAATCTTTCTTAGAGTATTACACTGGAATAGCACTTGATAAATTTCTGACAGAGACTTCTGAAAAGATCTGTACTGAGTTAATGTCTTTCTGTTCCTAATAGGTGCAATTCAGGTAGGGCACAGTTTTCTAACCATAAATATCTAGTGAAATGTTTTATTAGATCCCCATCCTTCCAGTTGCAAGAGTATTTATTATATTTATATTGTATGCGATCCTTGTCATTTCATATTATACAACAGGTAATCTTGAAACACTGTTCTGTATTTTCTGTCCATGCACAAAACCTTTCTTTATGGATAGTATTTTATGCTACTCACTTGGTTTTGTCTTAGGGCCAGTGAAAAGAAAGAAGTGAGGTTTCCTGCTGTCCTCCTTGTTCCACTGTTTAAACTGAGACATTCAAATCCAAACATTTATAGCATACCTGATATTGTCTACCTGGTTTTGACATGCTCTTTGGCATTTGTGTCTAATAATAATGGTGCCTGAAGGTATCTAAACATTTCCCTTCATTTCAGCACATATTTGCCTACATGTTTTTACATATTCTTTGGCTAAGCTACTAATGCAGTGCTGTTGAATCTTTTTATTCCATATGGGTTTTTTTTTCAATGAGAGCTTGAACTGTAGCTGAACTTACGTAAGCTGTGATAAAATTCAAATCCCTTAAAATCAATTTAATTTGATCAATGTAGTGAACTTTGCTCTTTAATATTTGGGACTTGATTATCTTAAGGGTCTTTCCCAACCTAAATGATTTTATGATTCTATGAAATAAGCATCATGAAGGAAAAGACTTATTTCCCTTCATGTTTTGGCTGAACTGCTCCATAAATTGCAAAGATTTCTGCCCCTGGGTGTTCTTCCTGCCCCAGCTTCCACCCTCTGGTATGCTGGGTCATTCTGGCAGGAAATGTAGAGTGAGGAAGACATCAAATAGGTTTGGGAAAAATCCTTCTCCCCTCCTGCTGGTTAAGGCTGTTTGTTAGCTAATTTCCTGTGAAGAATGTGTTTGGTTGCTTCAGTTTCAGTAGTCTGTCAAAATTCAAATGTCTCTTGTGATGTAAATGGGTGACAGAAAATGCCTTGCACTCTCAGCAGTACTGGAGAAATGGTGTGCTATTAACACTACGTGCTAACTAGTAGGTGAATTAAGGTGGGTGGATGTAACGCCTAGCACATGTAGCTCATAGTCTGGGTTTTTTTGCTCAGCTCCTCATGTTTTACTACCTAATTGTATTTGGAAACACACCAGGCTGTTACAGCATTTATGTTAAGTGCAAGTTCCTCATCCCTCTTTCTATTTGCAGTTTGAAGGGAGGAAGTACTGTGAACATGATTTTCAAATGCTTTTTGCCCCTTGCTGCCATCAATGTGGTAAGTTTTAAGGTGAAATACTTCACACTGATCACAAACGGGAGTGTCACTGGGGGAAGATGTGCTGCCCTTGTATCTGTTTCCTGGGAGATGCTTATGTTCAGCTGAGCATCTGAACTTCAGGAATGAGCTAGACTTCTGAGAAACTGGGGAGCTGCTTTTTCTAAAGGTCATAAACCAGTAGGATTTAAAAATAAAATTTGCATTCTTTTAGTAAATAATTTAGCTGTTGAGCCAATGATCCAATGAACAGACCATTCATAAACTCCTGATTGTATACACCATTATATATAATACTCCTGATTATTTATATCCGTACATCTCTATGTGCTGACATTTGTCCCTTCTCATGTAGCTGAAACCATGCAACAAGACTTTGTCATCTGCTTTGACTCTTGTAACCCACCTGTGCTGTCCTACTTCACAGAACCTGAGACAATATTCATCATCTAGTTGTTATAATCAAGTGATGGTCAGCTGGGCCCCTGCTGATTTTTTGGAAACAAATACACATCAGGCTTCAGTGTCTAATGTCCATCCTGCACAACACTGAGGGCTGCTTTTTATTTGCCACTGTTGATGCTTGTGCATCTGCTGCGCTGTAATCACTTGAATGCTTTCTTTTTCACTTGTGTGTGACACATTTTGCTGGGCCAGAGCTGGGAAGTTATTATTTGACTATTCCCTAAACTGCTCTGGAAGCCCTTGTGTTTCTTTGGCACCTTTGGCAAGGTGCTAAGGCTTGAAGTTATCTCAGTGAGGCCTTTCCTTTTGTGGAGGGAGGCGTTGAACACCAAGGGAGAGGGAAGCAGGTGCTATGGAACTATGAATTTAAGGCTGCAGATGTGAACAAGCAGAGGAAGAGAAAGAAATGAGTTGGTGGCAATTTGTGAGGAGCTATGCTGCCTATCTCCAGGATTTCTCCTGCACAGTTGGCACAGCTCCACCTTCTCCTCTCCTCTCTCCTGGTATTGCCAGCTCCCTTAAAACTCATCAAGGTTCTGCCCAGAGCTGGGCTTTTCCACTGCTTGTACTTAATAAACACAGACAAAGTCAAAGGGGCTGTTGTCAGTGATGAGGCCTTTAGCATTCCTGACATGTCTGGACTCCATCGGATTTGTTCTTGAAAAGCCATGACTTTGTGGGAACGCTACAGAGTCACATGGTGGATGTTACCGTCCACACCAGTTACCTGTCTGATTGCTCCCCTTTGGCAGCTCTTGGAGTTGTTCCCCAAAGCCAGAACTCAGCCTCTGACGGCACTAGGAAGCTGAGCTCCCAACAGATTTTGCACTGCTCAGAACCCCTGACTACACTGTCCATCAGCATAGAGAACAATTAAGTCACATGTGATGGACATCACTGCCTGTGCAGTACAGTCATACTGCATGCAAAACACTAGTTCTCACATTATTTTTTTAATGCCTTATGGGACAGGACTCCTAGTGGTAGGTCAGAAGTTGTGTGTGTTGGATTTACTGTTCTGCAGCTTCACTGTACCTTTGCATTTGGACTCCATGGGACTTTTTTTGCAGGGAGTCCACAGCCACCCAAGCTCAGTTCTGTTGTGCTTTGAGTATAGAATACCTTCAAGGCTTGGTCCTAGTGAAGTAGGTACTTCTGCTATGTACGTGGCAAGTTAAAATTGTCATACTCTTAAAGAAAAGAAGGAAAAAAATGATTAGGACACAAGAAAGCCCTTATTATATTAAGTACTCCATAAATTTCTTAACAGCTTGAGAACAGATAAGTAAAATCAATGAAGGGACCAAAATAGGGTTATTGCAGGGAGAAGGTGGAGTGTGCATGTCAAAGGACTTTTACGTAAATAGCAGAAGGTCCTATATCAGCAAAAATGGTTTTTTTTAACCCATAACAAAAAACCAACAAACAACCCCAAATTTCCAGGGTTTGGAATCAGAACTATGCTATTGAAAGCAATGTGTCCTACCAGATTTTGGGGTAAGGAAACGAATGATGATTGTAGTTACTGTAGTGATTCATTTGTGAGTTACTTTTTTCTACTATCGTGTTTTACATCTTGTGTTGTGTTTCTTACAGGTGAGTTCATTATTGGTCGTGTTATTAAAGCCATGAACAATAGCTGGCATCCAGAGTGCTTCTGCTGTGATATCTGCCAAGCAGTATTGGCTGATATTGGATTTGTCAAGAATGCTGGCAGGTAAATCTCCACCCTTCCTTCTGTTAACTGATCATAAATTAAATGAACTAATAGTGGGACTGAGAGGTTTTGGTTCCTGAGGCTTTCCAGCTCAAATGGAGCAACTGAAGTATTGTGACATGGTCTAATCATGCATCACAAAACCACAAGATCATGAGATCTTAAAATATTGACATTTTGCCTGCTTCAACACCAAGTTTCATGGCAAACATTTTCTTTACCCAGTGACCTTTTGGGGTCATTGTTATATGTAATAAGAGAGAAAGCTTTCAGATACAGAAGCATTGTATTTTTTTAAATAAAAATGTTTACTTTCTTTTTCCAACTTGGTTCTCCAATTTTGGTCTAGTTTGGTACCATATTTAATAATAATTGCTTAATGTTCAGTAGGACCCTTCACAGAGTAGGATATTTTTGCCAGCTATGATCAAAAGAATGTTTTACAAGTGGATTATATGGCCATTGGCTTCTTATGTATAATACAATATACAGAATTATTTACAGAAGTAGGACCTGTGTGCTCATACAGCTTCTAATCTAAATTTTTAAGATTTTGAAAGTAAAACATTCATCAACGAGAATCTATAAGAAACCTCGTTTTCTGTGTTTCAATACAGCTTTAACTCAGCTGAAGAAATGATACTCCTGTGGTGACGGAAAATTAAATGATCACCCTGAGCTTGGGCAATCATTTTGGTGCTTTGAACTTGGTTTGCCTTAGCAAGGAAGCTGTTTTAACAAGACTCAAAGAAGAGCTGATTGAAATGAGGTTCTGAGAGATTTTTGGTTTATATTTTGCACTGTAGTGCCTGGTAGCAATACTTACCTCTCTTTTTTTATGCCGTTTCAGACATCTCTGCCGTCCTTGCCATAACAAGGAAAAAGCCAGAGGCCTGGGAAAGTACATTTGCCAGAAGTGTCATGCTATTATTGATGAACAGCCTCTCATATTCAAAAACGATCCTTATCACCCTGATCATTTCAACTGTGCAAACTGCGGGTAACCTGAGTTCTGCAAAGGGAAACAGGAAAATGCTGGGCTTATTTGCTTCATCAATTTAAAGTGAAAACTTGTCCTGTACAGCTGACAAGAGGGGGTGGGGTTTGGATGTCTTGTGGCCAGATGTGTGCTACTGCTTTTGGCTTGGTGGGGTTCAAACAACAGCTGACCTGCTGGGGACTAAAGAAAGATTGGACTCTACAGGACAAGGTGGTACCTTACAAAATACAAAGTATCAACACAGATACCATTTCTATAGTAGTGAAATGATAGCTCACCTTTCTGCTAGGAGGGGAAGAGAAGTGGTTCTCTTTTGTTGCTTGAATAACTGTCTTGCCTATGTTTTTTTTTTTAGTTCAATGGCATCCAAACTTTGTTCTCTCTCTTTTAAAGCCTGTCTTTTTTAGAAGCCTTCTCCCATCTAATTTTATCATCTTCTGCAACTGTAACACATGAAACTGCACATTTCTACATTCTGCACTGATGCAGAGATGTAGGACGAGCATTGGAGCATGGAGCATTGTAGGACATAGCATGGATTCTTAGTTTATTTCTGCTGCAAAGGAAGCTACTATTTCAGTGCCACAGCAAAGGCTGATTTGAATAACAGTATGTAGTGTTATATCAGTGGCAACCAGTTGAGAGTATTTGTCATTACAGTCACTTCTAAGGTTTAGCTTAAGATTCTCAGTATCTAACCATGCAAATTACTAAAAAGTAGAGTTTATAAGATTCTGCAATGGGAAATTAGTAAGCCTAGCTCATGTGGGTCTGTAGTTCTCTTTCTCTGAAGTTTGATACAAGGAAAATGTAACGGGATATAGAGGACTACATTTTACTTTCAGTTGCAATTATGCAAATCTAAAATAAACTGGTGGTAAGTGCCAGAATATAAACCAAACATATGCAGCTTTCACACACAGATTTGTGCTGCTTAAGCAGAATGACAATAGGTCAGTAGCTGTTTTCAGAGGGACTTGGTGCACCTCATTTTGCAGCCTGTTCTCAGCTTACTGAGATAGGGGTGAACTGTGTTGAATTATATTTGATGCTGCTGCATTACTGAAGTATAAATACAATTTCTAAAGCAAATGCTATTTTTTTTTCACTTCACTTTTCACTTGAGAGTAGAAACTCTCAAGAGTTGACATTTTTGAGTGCCTTTATTCATGTTCTCAATTCCTTAACTTCTGAACAGGAAGGAACTTACTGCTGACGCTCGTGAGCTGAAAGGAGAACTCTACTGCTTACCCTGCCATGACAAAATGGGTGTCCCCATCTGTGGGGCATGTAGGAGACCAATTGAAGGCCGTGTGGTGAATGCTATGGGTAAACAATGGCATGTGGAGGTAAACATCAGATGCTATACGATCTCTCTTACAAATGTAAACCTTAGCATATTTATCTGTGATTTTGCTGTTCAATTTCAATGAAAAGATTCTCAAAGTTTGCAGCAATGATTATAAATGCCTTCTCCAAATCCCTCTTCAACCTTATTGTGGCCAGTCTTCCACTGTGAAATAGGAGTTACTTGCCATCTTACAGAGGAGCTTTGACTGTGAAACTAAAATCAGTAATTCAAAGGAAGCCCAGCGAGGTCCTTACAAAATAAAATTTCAGAGCTCAAAGCAGTACATGTGGAAAAGCAGTCAAATCTATGCCAACCGTGTTACTAGGCATCATAATACCCATAGGTACATAATTCTTTAACAATTTATGTGAGAGTTCATATTTCAAGGCCACATACAAGATTTATTTCTATATCTTCCATTTTAATTAGATAAATTGTTTATTCCTTCTTTTGTTTTGAAAGTCTCCTCTAGGAAATGCTTTCTTCACAAGGGTATAATGATAATGCAGGTTATTTAATAACTCTTAATTCTGTTCATTGATAAAAATTAAGACTCCATTGCTTGATTTTGTTTTGTAACTTTTAGATTGAAATGTTGAAGACATTAAAAGAAATATTATTTTAATGGTCTAAATGTAGAAACAGAAGTTTTAACTCTGCTTTTCAAGATGGCTTAGTAGACTTCAGCCATGTTCAAGTAGTGGACATGGTTAGTTTGCTTTCCAGAAAAAATAACGTTACTTCCAAAAGATAAAAAATGTATTGTAATTTTCTTTGTAGCATTTTGTTTGTGCAAAATGTGAAAAACCATTCCTGGGTCATCGTCATTATGAGAGAAAAGGCTTGGCATATTGTGAAACCCACTACAATCAGGTAAGGTTGCATATTTTTAAAATGGCATTAATTGGTAAACTCACAAATAGGTTTTATTAGATAGAGATGGAAAACCATGGACATTCTTCTGTTTTGTTAAAGGTACCTCTGGGTGTAATGGCAATTAGCATATGTTCTGTTGCATTTAATTTTTACAGGTTTCCCTATTCATCTGTGTGGCATTAAAAAAGAAAACTGCAGGTATTTCACAAAGGCAGGACAATCAATATCAAGTTGTTCTTCAAGCTTAATGGTACTTAAATAGAGCTGTTACAGGGCTTTGACATGTCTGTGGATCAGAGCAGCTAATGGCAACTAATCTCTCCTAAGAAGTTAAAGAAGATTTGCCACTCATTAACTGCATTTGGAGGCCCCAGTGAGTGACATGGGTTTCCCTGCAGCTGCTGCTCTAAGACACTGTGTGTTGATATATGCTGTTGCTCAGTCATTAGGCTGATAAAGACTTCCAAGACTAAATTTGTCAGAAGACACCCTCTAGTGACCACTTGCATTTATGTAGAAGTTACATGTGGCAGCACTACCCCTCTCTAGATGCCCTTGGATGGGGAGTCCACCCCATGATGCATAGACGTATTTTTCTTTGGAAGCCATCTGTGTCACATCACATTCACCTCCCTTGCTTACATAAATACATGAGGAGGGGTTACACCTGGGAGTTGTATGGCATCTGCTAATTGCAGATGGATTCTTAATTGGTCATTAGTGATGAAGGGCAGATGATTGGTGCTGGCACACTTGCAGACTGTAAATGCTGTGACGTTCATAGTAATAGTGTTGCAGCTAGGATGGGCCAAGTCCGTACACCAGACAAGAGCTGTATGTAGAGTGGATGTCTTTTCCGAGGTTAACTACTACAGTAAGAAAACATACATGAAGTTTCTGGCACATCTTGTTATATCGTGGACAAATGTTAAGCCTGGAAAAAGAATTATTATTTTTTGTCCGAAATTCTCCTTTTTATTTAAATAAAGATAAAATTTTCTTACAGTTACAGTAATACATTGTTTTAGTCATGCATGTTAGTCCAAATGTTACATTTTCTGGTTAGTAACCATATGTATATGACACCAACTGCTGTATTTCAAATCTTCAGGATTAGAGAAATCTTGAAACAAAACAAAATCATACTTACAGAGAATCAAAGGCAGATAAATGTTTTCATCTTTAATATTATCAAGACTTCTTGTGATGAGATGATGCAAAATGTACTGGGAAAACCAAACCAGACTTGCCAGCATTCTCTTTATTTCACTGGAACAAACAGGAAAGTGATTGTGCCCATCAGCTGAAACATAGTTATTTTGCTAGTTTGATAAGTTATCTTCAGTAAAATCATTACATTAAGAATTTATTACTTCTCTTTCCTCTTCAGCTATTTGGTGACGTTTGTTTCCATTGCAACCGTGTGATTGAAGGAGACGGTAAGCACTTCCCTGTTTCCTTAAGGTTCCTTTTTGATGGAAGTTCTCTTTAAAAGTGAAAGTAAGGGGGAAGCAGCCTGGTTTTCATTAAAACAAAAACAGATGTTCTCTTGACCAGAAATTAAATTAGAGTGGATTAGTCAGAGACCAAATGGTAGGAAAACCTAACATCATTGCATGATGGTAGAAGACCACCCCATGGCCAAAGAAAACTGTGAAACCCCTTAGTGATAGGTAGAGGCCAGGGATGCTGGAAGATGCTCAGAAATGGCTTCCTGCCACACCACCTTCAAAAAAGAACACATGCAAGGGTAAGAAGGAGCATACAGGCATCTCCACAAATGGATTTGTGGATCATGAGCCAAATTTGAAAAAATATTTAGATACTGAAAGACATAGGTGGGCACAGTTAGGAATTTTTTTAAAATGCCTTGTTCCCATTATCCTGGAGATATTTGAATCCTGGACATATTTACCTATCTATTGCAAGCACCTGTCTTTTGAAAATCTAGGCTTATGATAATGTCACAAAACTAGGAATGATCATACTTGGAAACATATGTCCTGTAAAGGCAGAACTGCAAGTAATTTGTTTGTTTTGTTATTTTTTGCTTGGGTTTTTGGGGAGAAGGGGGTGGGTTTGAGGGGTTTTTTTTTATAACTAGCTCTGATAAAATGCTGAAAGCAAATAATTCTACCTGAAATAATGTGACATTATGTGCCTATTTCCATCCAAAGTAAATACTATGTTAGCCAAAGGCATTAGCAAAGTAGGAGGAAGCTTCTAACATTGAAAAAGAGACATAAACTAGTTTATAGTCTTGTAACTATAGGGTAAGACATACATTCTGTAGATGTGCTTTCCCTACATTTTCTGGACTGCACTATGCCTTCAGAATGACAATCCAAAATGCTTTAGAGGAAAGAGTCCTCATTTTCAGGAAAATTCTACAGGAATGAGCAGAAATTGAACGTTTCTGATAACTACATCTCTATATGATTCTAACCTTTCACCATATAGTCCGACACCCATATTGTAAGTTTTGGTCTCTGAACTGAAAATAATACAGTATACACTAATTTCTTTATTTTCAGTGTATGTCTTCAATTACATTTCTTCTTTCATTTCTGCACACAAATTTTGAGTCAGTTGTCACAAATTTGGTATCCAGTATTGTTCTCTGTTGAGTGAAACAAATATCTATAGCAGCAGTTTTTCAGGATGGTGTTTATGACTGCATTACTGAGGATGCTTGGGAGCAAACACTTTCACCTGTCTAGTATTATTCTGGAAAGTAGTGGAAAAACTGTGTATCTGTGGACATGCTTGCCCCATAGTGCAGGAAAAACCTTCTGCATGACAGTGCTTTGGTTCTCCTTGTTATTGACAAAATACTGTGAGAAAAACATTTGAGAGATTGAGTGAGAAAAACATTATAAGAAAAATATTGTCCCACATTCTCTAACTCAGGAAAATTTTGGCAGGGGAAACTGGAAAGCTGTACTGAAAGAGAGAAAGAACAGGAACTGGATTTACCTACAGAACAAACAGGAAATTGTTTGTTTCTCTTCAAAGCAAAGAATAAAGACAGTCAATTTTTTTTCACCTTGGTAGTGCTGATTTACCAGCAGTGTCTGGCTGCTGCTTTCACATTATTTACTTCAGCTGGGCAAGTGCAACTGTTGATTGCAGTGCAGTCTGAACTGGATCTGAGAAATGAAACTGTATGAAAACATAAACACAACTGTGCTGGATTGCTCTTCAGCTGGAAGCATTTCCTGATTAAACTGGAACCTGGCCTCACAGAACCATTGCCTAGATCAGCTGGATATGAGATGAAGTGGAAGCGAAAAATAGGAGGCAGAAATAGGTTAAGCTGGTCTTGCCTCAGGGACAGCTGTATCAATGCTTCACAGTCCTGTTCATTACACTCTAAAATGTGCCTCGCCAGTCTGGCTTCGTTATTATTATGGTCCTTAGTACTTGATACAAGAATCAATGACTGTTCTTCACACCTCATAAATATGTAAACTTAAAATTTTTGTAATCACTTTTTTTTTATTGGTAAGGCTAATGATTTCTTTTTTCCCATCTCCCTAGTTGTGTCTGCTCTGAATAAGGCATGGTGTGTGAACTGTTTCGCTTGTTCAACTTGCAACACTAAGTTAACCCTCAAGTAAGTTTATAGATAAGTGTGATGTCTTCAACACATATCAGTGGTTCTCTTCAAAGTGTAGATGTTGCTATAGTGTAGCTGTTACTGTATGAAAAACATGTAAGCAGCATCTAAGGAATAAGTGCCTCTTTCTTCCTCTTGCTCCACTTAGTACTTTCCATCTCTTTCAGCTGTCTCCTCAGGTCTTCC
The DNA here is from genome assembly GCA_013399945.1 of Ploceus nigricollis. Lineage (NCBI taxonomy): Eukaryota > Metazoa > Chordata > Aves > Passeriformes > Ploceidae > Ploceus > Ploceus nigricollis. The sequence goes on from VXBC01002309.1 coordinate 1,318,326, forward strand.
TTCAGTTAGTCTTCCTAATTCTTCTCCATTTCCATCCTTTATTTTTTCTTGTTTAACTCTAAAGGGATAAGTTTGTTGAAATTGATCTAAAACCTGTCTGCAAACACTGTTATGAGAAAATGCCAGATGAATTTAAGCGACGACTTGCCAAACGGGAACGTGACGCAAAGGAAAAAGAGAAGCAGAAAAAGAAAAAGCCAATCTGTTTGTAAACTTCTTTTCCTTCTCACCACCACCTCTGCTCCTTTCTTCTCTGGTTAGTCCTAAGGATGGGGTTTTTTGCACTTTTGCATGAACTTATGGCAGTCAAAACCAAAACATCTTTCACGCAACTGCAACTTGGAATACTAACTTGTTATTCCATTATCTTATGTTTAGTGTACAATTAGATTTGAAAGGCTTTCTAAATTACACGGTTAATAAATATGAGCTTTTGGGTAAAATCTGCATAACTTACTCAGCAGGGTATTGTAATCACTGTCTATAGTGTATATAACTTGTAAAAGTAACTTAATGTATTTGTATAAATTGGGGGAGGTAATTTTTTGCTTGTGCACATTAAATAGGAGAATTTTTTAAATTCTTTTTTTCACTATCTCATCTGCTAAAACTTTGTCTGTTTCTTTTGCTTTGTTGTTTTAGGAATAAATTTGTTGAGTTTGATATGAAGCCTGTCTGCAAAAAGTGTTACGAGAAGTTTCCTCTAGAGCTGAAGAAAAGACTGAAGAAATTAGCTGAAACTTTGGGAAGGAAGTAAAGGCTTCATCTGCTCTCCTCTTCCTTTGTGAAAATCTTATAGATACTACTTGTGGGGTAGGGGGGAGTTGCTGCTTTGAGGCTGCAGTCAGACAACAGATGCTGATGCGTGCCTTCTATCAACCCAAAATATATTAAGATTGTCCGTTCTTTATACATGTATGCTTACTTGTTGACAAACAGAGCATACTTCCAAAATAAATACCAGCTCACCTGAAAGGTTTCTGACCAATAATGCCATTGACCAATAATGCCATTGTACTGATGCAGGTGGCCCATTCTGTACACTAATTCTCTGTGGAACTCTTCAGAGAGAGAAAATTTGCTTGTGAACACCACCTGTGAAAACAAACTTTGCAAATGTGCCCAACTTTAGGGATGTGTATTGTCATTTATGTTAGTGAAAATATTAACCTTCATATTAAGCATGCAGACAAAACTCGCCCAGCTCAAGTGATTTGTGCAGGAAACCAGTACACTTTGCCTCATGGAAAAATTCACACTTGGATTTCAGCCTGAGTCGCCTCCTTAAGGAGCCTTGTTTCAGATGGTTTGAAAACTATCAGATTTCTAAATACAGCCACTGTACAAATGACATACATAAAATGATAAAAATGATAGATTATGCTTACATGATGAATGTTTCTACATCAGGCTTAGCATGAGATACTTATATAAAAAATGTATTCCTATTGCAAGAAATGAGCATACTCAGAACTACTTGAATTTTGCTATATTCCACGTAACACATTAACTTCTATATATGCTTTTGCATTCTATTTACTTTTTGTGCCTTATTCTGCTGGACCATACATAACAGTGTACCATTAAATATATATAGTTTTATATTTTATTTCATATTTTTATGCAGAAACTATTATAGAAGGTATTTTCAAAAGATAACATACTTTGCCTTAATTATACAGGATGCAAGAAGTATTTTATTTGAAATGTGAACATCTGCATTTAAAATCTAGCTTCTAGACTTCATTGATTTTCAGAACAATACTGAAAATGCATATTTCAATTGACTGGCAATATTACTTTTACACTTCTGTGTGTAAATATGCAAGGTTTGATCCTGCTAGGATCTACTTCTTTAGCCATCCTCAAGGACTGAGCTTACAAATAATAAAAATTCTTTATAACATATATTCAATTGTTTTATACTATTGAGTTCTGTCCATGCAAATTTGTTTTATTTTTCCCTTTCTTATAGAAAATACAGCTACTTAGGTCTTCTTGATGGTACGATGTATGCAAAGTTTTTTTTTTTTTGTACATTAGTGACTTAAACAGATTTTATGTAATTACATAACAGGAAGTAAAATTTTCTTTCCTGTTTATGAAAAATTAGTTACTTTAAAACATCTGCTTTCCTGTGTCATCAATAAAGGCCATGTTATTAAACCTTGTATTACCTCTCTGAAATAAATGCTTGAGATGGGTGGGAAAGCAGTAAGTGACGATGTAAATACCTCCTTATTATCCTGATTTATAGGAGACATATGCCTTTCCTAAAGACATATTTGTCTGTATGTAGTTCTAAGGTTCATAAAAGAAACCACAGTTTATTTCATAAGGAATAGCTTGATTCTTCTGGATATTTTCTGAATTGGCACAGTCACTAGGTTTTCCTAAAGGAAGTATCTTGTCTGAGTGTAAAACATACACCCTCCTGTTAACTTTTTCTCTCCTGTTTTCACTGTAATGAAACTGTCACCCCAAACTTTCAGTTTATTGCTAGGTAGGGTATTTTTTGACTATTTTATCTTACATAATTATTGAATGCGATAACATTTATAAATGTAGTCAGTCCGTGACCCTGTTGAAGACTATAAAAGCTTAAAATGTCCTCCAAAATGGTTTACTTAACTAGCACAATAGCCCTTTTGGAATTTTGGACTGTGCCATGGATTCAGTAGACCACACACACTCTTGCTTCCTCCTGAAGTTAAAATTGACTTCTAGATTTTCATGTTACACTGACTGTACATCTTCTCCTTCAGCCTGTGTGTGCTCAGCCTTACTGCTCAGAGTTGGGAAGGGTCACTGGCCCCATAGCTGAATGGCAACCTGGCTCATATCCACATTGCTCAAGGCTACATCCATCTGCAGCACAGTGGCCTCAGATTTCCCCTCCGCTCCGTTGGCCCTTGGGGCCTGACACAGGCTGGGTTTTTCCATTTCGAAGTTCCTGATGGTGAATGCTGTGCTACAGTTCACCAAGGCAGCACCTTCTGTTTCATGAACTCCAGTGTGTGTATGTCACACCCCACGATATAGCACTCAAAGCATCTGAAGGTACTTGAGGGTTCAAAGCCTGATGAAGTATGGAAAAATGTTGGATGGAAGGGACCACTAGAGATCAGCTAGCCCAGCCATCTGCTCAGAGTGGGTCTAATTTCCGAGTTGCATCAGTACAGAAGGTCTTGCTTGACCAAACTGTGAACATCACCATGCAAGGAGATTTCACAGGCCTTTGTGGATAGTATGTTCCAGTACTTCATCACCCTCATGGTGAAAATATTATTACTGGAGTCCTATCTCAAGTGGAGAGTTCCCCAAATCCATACTGCTCTCTTGGGACCTTTGTCATGAACTGTCATTGGTATAATACCCCTGCACGTGGTCATGAAGAGGATTAGTTAAAAGCAGTTGCAAAGCAGAGCCAGGGAGCAAGCTAGCAATTAGGCAGCCTGGACAATTACATGTGTGGTGTTGAAGCTCACTTCCTGGCCCAAAGTATTATAAATATTTGAGTAGCTGCACGTGCTTTCCTAAAAGAGGCAGAGCCTAGTACTGTTTTTCTACCTATAAGGTAGAGATTTGGGAATGGATGCCTCAGAAGCGTTGTCCCTTTCTGCTGCATGGATCAATTATGCATGGACAAGAGAGGTTCCTTTAGAAAGCCTGGCCAGGCTGGAAGTAGGGAGCACTCCAGAAAGCCCAGTGGATATCGCTGTAGGGGGAAGAGCTGAGCCTAAAGCCTTTCTGCTACCGGCAGAGGCACGTCCTGCGCGCAGTTCCAAGAGCACAGTCAGGTTGCAGGCACAGCTCTCGAGCCAATGCTGTCCTGCCCGCTGCTGCGACCACCAGGGACAACATAGGGGGTGCCACTTCTACAGCGCTGGGTGGGACAGTGACCCGTGCTAAAGTACTGGACCTGGTCTATATGAAGGCAATTTCCAGTGCTTCCCATCAGCTGAAGTGCAGTAATATTCTCCAATGAGTCAAGTAAACTCCAGTGTTCTTCTCTGCACCAGCACGAACACTTCTATTACTTAGCCTGGCTGGTGCAGATAATAAATTGTTTGATAATCCCAGCTTCAGGCATACCATTAAAAGTACAGAGGAAAGAAAAAGATTTTTTTTTTTGTGGAATTAAATCCAATGTCTAAATAAATCATCATTAATAGAAAAAAGAATAAAAGAGAGGATCAATTCTTTCTGGTCTTACATGGATGTTGCTGGTCTTAAAGAAAAAGTTGGCTATGTTTCCTTGTTTTTCCTGCAAAGAGGGTAAGAGCTGTGAGGCTGTTAGTATATTTTAGGTGTAGAAGGAATCCTGTGACTGTCAATGGGTTGAGATTGAGAACTGGAGAAATTTTTAATTACACTTCTTCAGAGACGTGGCCCAGTGGCCTCATTTTGACCAAAGCATCTGAACTGGCAGGAAAGATGGCTAATTCCAGGGAGTAGAATCTGAGGCTTCCTGTTGGGAATTTCACTACAGGGCTCATCATTGAGCCACCAAACCTGTAAAACTACAACTTGCAAATCTGTCCTGCCTTGAGGGTTGCTGGTCCATCTTTTAGTCCATGTTCCCAGCTGTGTTTTAGGGCTTAATTGTTTAATTATACTATCCACAGTGCCTGGAAAAAAAGGTTTCTCACTACAGCTGCTACAATATTTGGAGACTCATTTTCTAGAACATTGGATCTGAGTAAGAAGGCCCTTATGCTTATAGATTAAATTTATAGTTGCTCTGAACCACAAAGTATCGAATCATAGAATATTACAGGTTGGAAGGGACCTTAAAGATCTAGTCCCCAGCCTCTGCCATGGGGGACACTTCCCACTAGGCCAGGTTGCTCAGAACTCCATCCAACCCGGCCTTGAAAACTGCCTGGCACAGGGCACCCACAACCTCTCTGGGCAACCTGCGCCAGTGCTTCACTACCATCACAGTGAATAATTTCTTCCTTGTATCTAACCTAAACTGCCCCTCTTTTAATTGTACTCATTACTCCTTGTCCTATCGCTACAGTTCCAGAGTCCCTCTCCTGCTTCCCTGTAGGCCCCTCAGATACTGGAAAGTTGCTATGAGGATTTCACGGAACCTTCTCCAAGCTGCACAGCCCCACCTTCCTCACCCTGTCTTCGAAGGGGAGATGCTCCAGTCCTCCTGTCAGCTTCGTGTCTCTCCTCTGGACTTGCTCCAACAGTTCCATGTCCCTCTTATGGTGCGGGCGCCAGAACTGTTACTTAGCTTTTGGTAAAAATTTGTTATCTAAATATAGATACATATATATACATACACATATATATTCATTACATACACATATATCGAGTATATTATTTAGGCGATAAATATGCTATCACCATATATATTTTTATATATTTTATTGTATTTTTAGGTGAGTAAATGCTAACACTTGGATTCTCACAGTTTCTCCGGACAGATTTTCTACCCCGGCTCCCGGCCCACCACCCCCCCCGCCCCGGGCGCATGCGCAGATCCGGCCAGGTT